>OY292395.1:11236549-11270196 GCA_958496205.1 Idaea biselata
GGGGGGTGTGGGGGAGGAGCCTGCGCCGGCGCCGCCGGTGCGCGGCTCGTCGATGTCGGTGCGAGGGGGGGCCAGCGCGGGCGAGCTGGAGGCGCGGTTCGCGTCGCTGTGGCGGCCGGCCGCCGCCTTCCCGCCGCCCGACCCCTTCCTGCGCGTCGCCAAGGGCTACAGCAGCGCCACGCTGGCCGGTAAGTACACGTAGTACACGCCGAGCTGGGACCTCCGACCTGCGATGCTGAGGGACGCCTCCTGATCCTTCGAGCTCTGTCACTGATTAAGGGCTTTTTCCTGTCATGCGTTTTTTCGCCCGCACGCGAATCCGATCCGCAACCGATTATGGAAATGACTGCTGTGTCTGTCACTGTCATATCGAGTCGCATTGAGCCAGACGGAGATACGTTTCCGATCTTCGGTTTCGGACCGATGATGTTTTCTGAATGGTCTGCGTTTAAACTGCTCGCATCCGATCATTTCATACAAGTTTTTCCTATCATGCGGGTTTAACAAAATTGGTTGCGGTCGCAAATTGTACTGAAAATACACATGACAAGGAAAGGGCTCTAATTCACGATCTGCTCCAGTGTTCGCTTCAGTGGAAACGCATTCTAAGGCGAGAATACACATGCTTGTAGCTGACACACTTGTATAACAGTAACTTGAACATGCTACCTTGTTTCGCAGTCGAATTGTAGCCGTAGCTTTACTGGCATGTGTGTCTCCGCCTTTACACTTATAAGTGTCCGTTAAAACATTGAAACTGCCTTATCAGAATTGCCGCACACTTGTCGAAGTGTACTCACGAAATTTTATCGATGAGTGCTGTAAATAAATTTAAATGGATATTTCCGAATCGCTTTTTTCTGCAGTGTGTGGCAGTTCTCCTATACTTACTTACTATTTTTTTTGTAAAAAAAAAACCAACTTTACGTTAATCAATTGTACTTTAAGTTTACTTAAAATTATATCTTCGAATAACCTTCCAATTTAAGTACACGCTAATCAAGTCTTATGAATAAAAAAAATATTTAAATTGGTTTAGCAATTTACCGATTTCAATAAAAGTGCGATTACTGATGTTAAAATATTATAACTAGTTGTGCCCCACAGGTTCTTCCGCGAAATGTGGGAAGAAGTTAATAAAACTTTCACATCTTTTATAATATTAACACTCGGTTTCTCGATATTTTTAAATGCCTTTAACTTTAACGGTGGTTAAGCCATGAGCAAACTAACCTACATTTACATATATGAAATTAAAATCATTTTTCGGTTTCAATCGCGTTGGTTTTATTTAAGGAAGCATTTTTCCACGACCGACGTTTCGAGGTCTTTACAGATCTCCTGTTCACGTGTAGACTAGAGATGAGAAAAGCAACGTTACCTACACTATCTTATAAAATAGTTTTAATATTTTTAAACTTCTTTTTAAACTTACAATATTTCTGTCCATTATTTATTATTATTAGAACTACGGGTCTAGATCGCTTTCTAGATCATTATAGATTTCAATTACCTCGGCATTTCGGCACGGGTTACACCAGCCGTGGTCTGTTATAAAGTTAACGACTGTTAAAGTTAATGGTTGATAAAAATCTTCGAGAAACCTAGGGTAAGTTATTTAGAGCAAAACGCACAATGTTCTTAGTCATATAAAAGTATACAATATAATAATAAGTTTATACAATGTGTTTCGGTAATGAAGGTTATGTAACTCCGCCTTAACACGCTGTATAGAATGATGTAGGTATACATATAAAGCTAGGTTTCTATAATACGGATTCACTCCTATGATTCTATTCAAATATGTATTAGGTATACATGTTTGAATTCATATCGGTGCCCGCATTCAAAATATGTTTTAATGGTTCCATTATTTTGAACAAATAAGTATGGAATAAGGACCCACTTCCTACATTTTTCTACTTAAATAAAACGTTATTGACAAACTGTGTTATTTTTAGGGTTCCGTACCTAAAGGTAAAAACGGGACCCTATTACTGAGACTTCGCTGTCTGTCTGTCTGTCTGTCTGTCTGTCTGTCCGTCCGTCCGTCCGTCCGTCTGTCACCAGGCTGTATCTCATGAACCGTAATAGCTAGAAGGTTGAAATTTTCACAGAAGATGTATTTCGGTTGCCGCTACAACAACAAATACTGAAAACAAAATAAAACAATTATTTAAAAGGGGCTCCCATACAACAAACGTGTTTCAAACATAACAAGGAGTCAGGACAGGAAGAGGGACAGGAGGACAAATCGAGTTGGTCATGGAATTCAAAATGGCTGCCCTATCTGTCAAATATACCAGTCTGCCTTACTTACCAAAGAGTTTCTTTTATGTTTCAGATTTTCTTTGTGCCAAGGTTTTTTTTTTTGAGTGATTCGGTCGTTTGATGGGAGTAAGAATCGAAGATAAATATTTCATATTTTCCTATAAAATTTAAAAATTGGTTGTTGTAAACCATTTTAGGGTTCCGTATCCAATTGTGATAGTGGTACGGAACCCTTTTTTTAATTAGAGTGCACCCGTATTGTGTAAACCATGCTTTAGAATTATTTATAAGTGCAATAGGTACAAGTCATAGAATATGGCATAATAATTAAGTAAATACTTATAATATTTAGTTATATTTTAGATCGTTAGATAGTCAGAAATATATTTAAACCAAATTATAAATTAATGTTACGTTTCTAAATTTAATATAGGTGTGTAGATATTGATCAATTAATCTTAGCTCTCAGTTCTATGTGCGGTGGTCTGTTTACAGGCATCGTAAGAAAGGTGTCTATTTACCACCTTACTTATAATCGATGACTAACTTTATGCAACTTTTGTCTTTTACTGTGAATTAAAGTTTTAAAGTTAACAGACAGAGACAAACGTTACATAAACTTAGTCATCGTTTATAAGTTTGGTAAGTGGGGTTAAAGATTTCTACATACATAGAACTGCGCACCAACATGAGTTGAGATATCTGTAAAGATTTATTAAAATTTTAGGACGATTTTAATAACAATTGGAGTTGAGAATTTTTGATGATGCATTTCTCCTAGTTAAAATATTTCTAATAATAGAATTAGACAACATGGCGGTAAGCCACTTCCTATTGTTATTGAAATCGTCTTAGTTTGTTTAGTTAGTCAAAGTATTATTTTTGAATTTCTAAATAGTTTTCAAAGCTCTGAGCTCGTATTCTATAATTAAAACGCCTCAGAATTGTTTCATTTTTCTTGAAAACGGTTCAAATTTTTTGCTTAGTTTAGTAATTTTCTGGGAAAATTACCACTTTTGATTTCTGACCCGCTTGTGATAAAAATCGAACAATACTGAAGCATTTGATTGTTGAATACGTGACCTGATAAATAGTTATGCATGTTGCATGGAACATTGTCTTCGTATGTTGTGTTCTGTCTGAGACTGAGATACATATTATTAAAATTTATAAACCAAAATATTAAGTAGGAACTATTTTTCTGCATAATATGAACCGTTCTTCATATTTACTCTTATTATTTCGAATTACAATTTGGAAGTTGTTTAACGTGTATGAACTGGGCATCTATTCTACTGTTAAAATGTCCCAAACATGCCTTAGTAGCCCTGTTCAGTTTTTTTTTCTAAAACAGTTTAGCAATTGATGTTAATTTTGCATAAAATAAAGAACTGGACACTTCAAAACTTAAGCGAATTTTTGAAAAAAATATTGAAAATTGTTTACCCCTTTTTTAATTACAGTGCTAATGCATATTTGAGACCGTTCAACTGTACAATAAGTGTCCTGCAGTTGTAGCATACGATCACGAGATATTTTTTGTCGGTCGGGAAAAATGTTCAGTCTGTTTTTCACAAGCGACGAGAAAAAAAGATAGAACATCTTTCTCGGTAGACAAAACGTTTCTTGTGGTCGTATGCTACCACTGCTGGGGCCGTATGCTACGAACGCTTAAAGTGCTCGTAAAATGCTCTGATTAAAACGGTACTGTGCACACAAGAAAAACATGAAACTTTTTTTTTGTGCGCAGGGTCTTTTACTCTTATTTGTATTCAAGTCATAAGTATTAAACCGGGCGAGCGAAGCGTCTCTTTTTCAAGTCTGGCAAAATTCGTCTCTCCTGTGAGTATGTAATATGTATGTATGTATGTTTGTTGCTTCTCCTCTACAAGTCATATTTTTCAACCGATTTTGATGGAACCTGGTATAGAGGTTCTATAAGCATAAAGGTTTTCGAGGGGATTTTTGATTGGTGAGGTATTTTTCCTACAAAATTGATTTAAAAAAAATAGAATGCTCTTCTAACTACAGTAAATTCACTTTTCGACTTCAACCTTCCATAGGTTGCAGTTGAAAAGTAGGAAAACATCGTGAGGAAACCTAGGACTCACTAGGGTCCGAAGGCATGAGACATTCGCCAATCCGAAGAATGCTCCCGTGGTGTGTTACTGCCTAACGTCGTTAGCGTCGCGAGCTAACAAAAAAAACGCTAACACGGCCAAAGTAATTTCACAGACTTGTCTATGAATGATACCGAGTGTGAAGAACTTTAAGCGATCATAGTATAAGGCAGTTTCATGCTAGTTAAGCTGCGACAATTTGCTTTTATATTGGTTGTCCGAAATTGCATTTATTTCATTCCACGGGTTTGGTGAGTAACAAACAAATATGTTGTTCGTAATAACAACTTTCATTTCTCCATGCATTCACGAGATTGTTTTTTGTTCAATTTAATTTTTCGTAAACATTTTCGTTTTCATTATCCACAATGTTGAGTATACTAGACTGGATAAAGATTGTCGTGGTTGCCTAAGGCTTTGAGCGAAATAATTGACAGCCAATCAGCCGCTTGAGTGATCGCGTGATAAAATATTTAAGCTAATCAGCGTGCAGTGTCTTTGCGTTGATTGGTCCATGATTTGATCGCTCGAACGGTGATTGGCTATCTAAATTAAACAGTCTAAAGCGACGGTTTGTATGAAGGGCCTAAGTAATAGTAGTACTAGAAACATTTTCATTTGAGTGTTGTAAGAAATTCTATGGCCTGTCGCAGACGAAGGACAGACCTGACATACAAACTCTTACGTAAACTGTGGGTATTGCATTGACCCAATAGAAGTGCTGCCTTTTAAAGAACTGATCACTTTGTTATCGTAGATTTGTTATCTAAAAAGAGATAAAAAATATTTTTTGCTATCTTTGGTATTTGAGTTCTTCAAGGAGACCCACTACGTAAGTATGTATGTTCTGTCCCCCGTCTGCGGCTGGTCTAAGTGTGATTATTTTGTATGTAGCGAGGTGCCATTTACTGCAATAATTATGTATATCGTACATGTTTGCTTGAACACTTTCATTTTGTATTATTAGTTTTGATGCAGTTCATTCACTAATATGCCTAACTGCTGTCTTTCGGTGATTTTTCTTTACGAGCTCGAATCGTAATAGAAGCTACAAGTATTATTTTAAGCAGAATAACAAACAATCATGGATAAATGCAGCCTTTAAACTGCCCTACAAAGCTAATATCGATTTAACTGTTAATAAACGGTGTGCGGCGATGTTCACGCTATAAAATCCTATAAGAAAAAGTGGTTGTGAAGATAGTTGCATACCGTTCCTTTGCAGCTAAAGCGAGTGCTGTAGCGTTAGCGAGAGAATGCGTAGTTTTGGTCTGCCGTTGCCGGTTTACTTTTTCTTTATTTTTATTAAGTAATTGTCGGCTTTTGGGAATCGGTACGTTTTGTTTGCTTTCGCATGAAGCAGTTGGCGGATTAGTGATGGCATATAATTTTTTTTAATTTATGTAAAAATGCGGTATTGTGATAGTTATGTACTATGCTTACTTATTTATATTACTATTTTTATTTGTAATAAAATGGTAATAATATTGATTTGTCCTGTATTTCATTGTTCAACCTAACACTTCATGTGGTTTGTCGTCGCCCGTCGCGGTTGCATATGGCTCATTTTCATTGGTCGCATTCGGGGTACGGGCGAATTCTCTTAAAGGCCTCCCCCTCATAGCTGGGTTTTACGGCACCGGTGTGGGTGCGCTATTGTTTCCTGTCAATACCGTCCCCAAACAGGTGCAATACCGCATGGGTTTATGCGGTTAAAACGTACCTATGTGGGTGTGCTTTAAGCATGCCATAGGACCCGCATGCGGTAGCAGTTTTCTAAGTCTATGGGGCTCGAATTCGAGGTACGAGAGATTTGTTGAGAAAATGAGCCATTAAGTTTATATTGTGCGTTCGTTAATCGGTGTAGTCTTTTATTAACTGTAGAAAGTAATAGGCCATCTTATACCTATTTGGGACTTTGATCTTTAGTAATTATTTTGTTGATACGTGAGGAAGATTAATTGATTTAGTTGGTTGGGGGCTCGAAACTTGATGATACTGGCTATATCTACAAGCATTGGGAAGCCAAAAAAAAAAAACAAATATATGCTAATAAAAGAGAAGAGAGAATATCATGTAGGGAAACTTCCGCAGACTTATTTTATTATTTAAAATTCCTCAATCCTTGTCTACCTGAGTAAAAAGTGTTTCTTTTCTTAGTAAAGTTATGTTAATATCGCCTCTGCAATGGTACGGCATGTCGTTTCGTTGGGTAAGTAATATTTCGTTATACTTGCATGTCATTAGTTAGTAGAATTAACACTTCATAGATGCTTTCATTTCGCATTAATGCCTTTGCATGTATTTGCATCATCCATGCATGGTAGTGGATAGGCTAATTTGTTTTATAGGTAGGTATACTTGTATTTATGTGGGGTTTTATTTTAAAAATTCGGGATATAGTAAGGCTATATGGTATTCCTAAAAGTTTTGTTAGAACTTTTTTTTTATCTGTGGTAAATAATAATATTAATGTTAATATTTTCTTCAAAATGTTATCATCTCGGGAAACATTCATGAAATGAATTCATGAAAATCGTGGTTATCGCGTTTTTGTGTGTTGAATTGTTTTAGGTTAAGTTACTGTATTAAGTTTCATCACGATCACTTTCAGAGCTTAAAGGTTAGGTACTTTATAGGTACCTAAGTACTACAACTTAGGTATGCAGTTTCTAATAGTGTAAATGATTGTACATTTTTTGTAAAAGTATGCAATTGTAACTTAAGTTTAAGTTAGTGGTAATGTATGAAATTGTGTTTTTTATTAACCATTTGTAAATATTCATTTAGGATTTTGCGTGATTTTATATTTACCTACTCACCAATGATTTTATTTAAAACTGGTCAACTGACAGAGATTTGTTTTACACAAATACAAATAGCTTCAACGAGTGGTCAGTTTCAGAGGTAGAACGCGAGCTAAACTAAATGGTGGTACCTACAAGTTTATAGCGCGGCATTGTTCTGTGATAGAGCATTTAGCTTTTTGACTTTTCTCGTTCATTTGTACTGAAACAGCGCTGACGAGATAAATTGCTTTTAAGTTAGGCGTTGCGCAATCGCCGAAATATTAATTAAAGATGTCCCGTGTCTCCGTACCTAATAGTAGATACCTATTGCCCTTAAGTTTAACTCGCACTCAGATCTGCTCGGTAGAAACTGCCGCAAAACGCCCTCTGTCTTATCTGGACACGTATAGACAAATTACTTTGACTAAGGTTGTATCAAATCAAATGTGATGTTTGTATATTTGTATTCCAGGTCAGAAGGCGCCCGCGCCAGCGCCGCCATTACGCGTCCCCGTTGACGGCTGGTCCGACACCTCGTCGGCTTGCTAGCGGGGGCGCGCGGGGCCTTCCCCCGCGCTTCACTCCACTCCCTCTCTGTTCCACGCGCACCCCGCTCATGCCCTCCTCTCTGTCGCACAATCACTAGCCAAGACTGCTCTATCGAAGACTAAAGGTAGCCCCAAATCTCAAGCTCCATCGATTCCTTCAAGTGTCACAACTCCAACCAAAGCATTACCCGTCCTTCCCATAGAAGAAGTCACTCTCCCAGAGAACGATGTTAGCGATCTCAAAGATGTATTCGATGCTATTAATAGACTCTGCGATACCATGAATTCCACAGACTACTCCGAAGAACCTCGCCTTACAGAGTGTTCGGATGGGCTGGTCGATCCTCAAGAAGTCTTGGTTAAGAAAGTGGAAATATTCCACGCTGAAACATACGAACAAGGTGCTATCGTCGAAGATACTGTAGATACGAGAACATCACAGATTACTTCGACTGTTCATAGTGAATCGGAAGACACGTGGGCGTCTGACTCAGTTGAAGAAACTGAAGTTAGGGAAGTTACATCGCCAAATTCAACTCAACTCGAGTACGAAGTGGAAAATTGGGCGTCACCGGTAAATTCTGATCAGTTCGACACAGCAGCCAGAAGTAACTGGACGTCTCCAGTAAACTGCCCCGAAAACGAAGCGAAAGAGACCGGAACACCTCCTAATTCTTCCGAATTTGGAAACGGAACGAGAGAAACTTGGACTTCAGGTAGTTCTGTTCAATTAGAAAACAGAGAAAGTTGGACGTCCCCAATCAGCCAAGAAACTGATCAATGGAAAGATTCCCAAGCTTCCCTTACTGGCTCAGAAGTGTCGGTTCAAAGGGAGGAGAAATGGAGCGACACGCTGACTTCCCCACCCGGTTTCCCCGACGACACTTTAACTTCAGATACCGTACCGCCGTGCGAACAAATGAGCGAGATGTACTATACTGCATCTTCGGAAGTTTCTTTACTATCAGACACGGAAATACCAGATAAATCAAAAGAGGAATCATTAGACAAAGAAGAGGAAAAAGAGTGTGTGATAGCAGGTCATGTGGCAGCTATGAGAGAGCGGTTCGAGAGTATGACGCGCGCAAATACCCCTTGTCCAGAGTTGCTTAGGTCTTCGTCGCCTTCATTAGACGTGTTTAGGAATATAACACCGTCACCTGATAGGCTAGGTTAAGTTAAGGGTATGTCGAAAAATATACCCGGCAAAGTAGAAGAAATAGGTATGGTTTTCGTGACAATGGTCCAGGTCCCGAAATGTGTTACCTTATTTTGTGGCTCTAATAGATTCTAAAAATTCATTACTGACTTGATTACTTATTAGGCTTTGAAACGATTCTAATTCTAATGCGAGTGTTACAGTTTGGTCATAAAGCCACAAATATTTAGAACAGAATATTTTAAGAGCATACCTACTAAAGGATTTAATAATTGGAGAATAATGTTCTAGAGTGGCAGATTTCAAAATAACATTTTTTTTTTCGTTTTATTACAGCAAAAACATTACGCCTAGGTCGAATTCTGTTCGTATAGGAATTAGTGCGCAATCTGTTGCGCGAAAATACATTTTGTGCACGCAGTCATAACGGGAAAAATCAGCAAAAATTAATTTTGCTGGACTGACATCACATAAACTACCTACTAGTAATAATGTTCATAACTGGACCATTTTTACTAAAACTTAGGCGGTCAAATGACCAAAGAATCGTATGACACGGTCACAAAGCCAATACGATAAATAAAGAGGTTCTCATACCATCGAGCTGAACTGAAGGATTAAGTTAAATTAGCCTTAGTTTAAAGTTATTTAAAGTTACAGCGAAATAATGATTGCATCTGAACCTTTGTAAAGCCGCATTTACACGATCAAAATATGCTCGGACCAAGCGCACTAATGCAAGCCAGTTAGTTCCAAAGTCCAAACATACTTGACACGAAATAATACATTTTAGACTCTTTTGTCATTTGCCATTTAGTGAGATACGAGAGAGTGGTCAAATGCCCACCTCTCAATTAAATAACACGCTGCAATGGGCTAAGTCCATATCGATTTCGGTGAGTTTATTTATGGAATCAATGGGCTGGGGGCATTTAACTGATATAGGTATAAAAGTACTAAAGTTTATGTCTTAAACATATTCTATGTTCAGAGCGCTGACAAGAATTCATTGTTACGTAAAACTGTAATGAGCATCGCTGCGGGCGCTAAGATGTTACAATTAAAAGGTTAAAAACATCATTAGAGTTTACGGTAGCGTTACCGCAGTGGCTCGTTACAACTGTCCTCCTTCTGATGTCTTATTTACAGTTAAAGTTGAATTGAAATCCATGGCTGGGGGTCAGTTTATTAATACAAAAAAAAGGCACAGATGCTTGCTCTCTGCACTTTAAATATCTTTACTATAGTAATAATTTAGACAAGTATAAAGTCGTGTTATATTGAACTAGTCCCACACAACTACGAGCGTGCCAAAAGGTGTGTTCACAGTAGTACAGTACCCCTACCACGGGTTGTGTTAACTCGACAGAAGTTAAACTTAGGCAGGTATCTATGAACTTCTGCGAAATTACGTTTTTTTAAAGCGAGTAGTCCTATGACGGTTGGATCTTCTACCTTTACTCGTAACTAAAAGTAACCATTTACTGAGGTACATCGTTACTTTTAGTTAGCCTCACCTAACTTGAAACCACGACAATGTAAGATGCTTGCCTAGAAGAAATTTTGTTCACTATTAACACGTCCTGTTTAGTTTGGGACTAGACGGCACTGTGTGCATTATTGTATTATGGTGACTAAGGCAAAGCCGGGCTGACAGATTTGCAGGTTAAACTAATATTATTACAACTCGTGGTGGGGGCACAGATAGGGTTGTGATTTCTGTAGACAGAACCGTCACATATCTTAATTGATTGGTCGATTAGTTACAAATAATACTTACTTAAATAGTTAATCCTAGTACTGACGAAATACTTAGATCAGCTATAATTTTAAGTTTAAATCTGATGCCATAAAACTGAACGTGATAGATACTTAAATAACACCAAAAATATTAAGGCCGCTGTGATTGTAGAGAAAAAATACCTCCTATCCGAGCGATGTTTCCGGTTGCATACCTCTCTGGAGCCCGGGGTCTTATTGAACATACCTGCTGAAGATAGATTTGGCGATGTTTTTACGGCCAGCCGCCCGCTGCCTCCTTGGGACCAAGCAATTTACCCACCACAGGGAGAACTCTAGGTTCGCTAGTCTCTCCCAGATCGCCTTTCACTACACCTTCAAGAAGAGATGGGGTAGCGCTATTCTATGCCAGAGTTGCACGAGGTTAGAGAAAGAATACCTGGCATAAAAACACGAAAAACATTTTTTCGAATCAATAAAATATTCCATTTTGTTTTCTCAAACGACGAGAAAAAGAGATTGTACATTTTTGTCGAGCAAGAAAATGTTTCTCGTGTCCATGGCTACCACTGCTGCTTGGCGGTATGTTGGTACTTAGTTGGCGACAAAAGGTAACCGAATAGTGTCGGCAGTGTAAATAGATAGACAAGACGGAGAGCGGTGTCGGTTTAAGAGCATAGGTATTAGGTACATTAAACGATTTTGCCACTCCGCAGCTTACCTACCTAGAATATGGAATCCCAATAATTAGCCTAACATACTCCTGGGCTAAATACTTGGAATTCGCCACATATTTTATAACTAAAACGTCATAACAATGTCTCAGCGTTCTTAGATTTTATCTAAAACGGTACATTTTTTTTTGGAAATTTCACTAAGTTTCGCTAAACCTTTTAAACTTTAAAGTAATCAGTAATCTTTTGCAAAATAACCAACAATTGCGAAACTGTTTTCGAAAAAAACCTAACAATGCTGAGACATTTGAGGTATAGAATATATTCGAATGTGTACAGTAGTACAGAGGGGCTTGCAAGTTGGCCATAATGAATTGATACTTGTGAGAATTTATAATATTCGGGACCTATATTATTTTTGAGTGGAAGGTTTTAAGAATCGCGTTCAGTTTTTTACAAAGTCAGTAAAATAGCCACCTTTATGATCTATATTATGGTAAACGCTCAAACTATTTTGTAGTTTTTGTGATACGAAATTATAGATATTGAACAATATTTAAATGAACTGTACTGTAACGAATGTAAAAACGAAGTAATAATAGTTGCACGTAATATGAAATTATACTTTGAATGCGTTGTGAGTTTTGAGAGCGATCTACTTTCACTGTGGCAAACTCATTTTTGAAGTCGTACCTACCCATCGCTCGGGCACGATAACTAAATCATCCTAACATTGCTTCAGATTTTATATTTTACAAGAAATTACACTACAAAAGCTTTAGCAAAACTCACAAAAATTTACAAAAATTGTTGAAACGGTTTTCGAGTAAAATTAACGACGGTGAAGCGATGTTAAAACGTTTTAGTTATAGAATACGTACCTAGGTGAACTCGGTCCATGTTCCGGGTCGTAGGTCAGTGTAGCCACTAAAAACTGTTCAAACTACCATCTTCTAGTTAAGAGGATAGTCTCCATTCTCTTTCTTCATACAAACGTAGCTTACATTTTCCTCCCTGGATAAAGACATTAGAGCAAATATGTTTATGCTACCTTTTTATTTTTTTTAATTTTCTAATAAAAATAATAATAATCCTCTTAACTAGAAGATGGTAGTTGGAACAGTTTTTCAGTGGCTCTTAAGCGTGTGTTACATCTTAGATCGGTGTTAGAGAGCTCTTAGCTCTTATCTTAGCTCTCGATGGCTTTCCCATCGCCAAAGTAAGGTGTTCGAAAAAACTCACTACGTCTTTGTTCCTAGGTACCTACTCTATATCAGACCAATTACCTACATATAGTAATTTTAAATTGGTTTTAGCTTTCAATTTATGGTACCTGACAATTTAGTTGGTCAAGGTAACTTATTCACAAACTGTTAAATATATGTTTATTCCAAGTATTTAAATATTGCATTTTTAATGTTGCCATACCTAGGTTGATTATGCATTTGTTAACTATTAATATTTTTAGATATCATTGTTTATTTTGAGAGCCCTCGTCTCGTGTTATACGTGTGTTCGGCCAACTACAAAATGTACCAAATATAGCTACTTCTTATTGTGGCGATTCCGTATTCCTTAAAAATATATACTTACCTTATCCGTGCATAATATGCATACAAATATACCTACTAATATTTATAGACACATACATATATTTATATATATGTTATTTTTATAGATACTGGAATAGCCGAATTACAATGTACACGGCTAGTAGGAAAAACAAGTCCTAATTATGGCATTTAAAAAATCCGTTAAATAACGAACACTACATTAGGTACAGCACTGATTTACCTATACGTATACCTAGGTCTTTTACAATCAGCATCCTACGACACCGTTTGGTATAGTGCGTTTCATCTTTAAATTCCTATGCCGTTATGTTGGTAGCAAAACAAAAAAGTCTTGCCTTAATATCTTGAATGTGCTATAATACCCTAAACCTTGAATACAGGCAGATTCGTTCATTCATTCTTTATATATAAATCTCCCTTAATTCAAGGTAGCACATTAAATTCCTTGTATTTTGCACTTTTTTGTTTTGCTACCAACATGCCGGCATAGGAATTTAAAGATAAAACGCACTATACATTCAGCGGGGACACACGTGTAACGCGTCAGACAGGTCCTAAATTATGTAAACGTGTTAAAATTTATTTACCAAAAGTTTTATAATGGTGATACTAGTTAACGCAATAATTTTAATTTTTATGAACCTGTTGTATACAATGTGATTACGACTAGCAATAGGACTGACTTGCGGCCGTATTGGTACGTCCGCCATCTTGAACTTACGCAACCTGGTGGCCGGCATGCGCTAGCAAGACTGCGTTTTGTGTCAGGTAAGCCGGACCACGCCATAAATCATCAAACTAGGCTAATTTATTGAGTATCTTCGTACTACGTGGATACCAACTAGTGAGCGTAGTTTGGTGTAAATCTATTGCGTGGTCCGGCCAACCTGACACACCTATTGTCGCGTCGGTACTATTGTTGTCTTACCCACATAATGTTGTAATGTAAACGTACGTTTTTAGTTTAGGTTTTGCTATTCTATTGATACATTTATATTTCTAGTGAATAGTGTTTCGTGTATTATACGTGTTAATGTATTGTATACAGCCGATTTCTTATTACGATTCTTTAAAACGGCTTTATTAATGATTTTGTTTTATTACACACCTACCTGTCTATTCTACTACTATTAGAAAGTAGGCCAAGCAGCAGGGAAATCACATTACAAAAGGTGGTGTATAAAATTTTATGATTTTATGTTATTTAGCTAAGTTAGCTTGATATAAATTCAATTTCTTGACCTTGGGGCACGACGGGGTATGTCCGATATTTTGAGTTTTATATGCGTTTTGCACATAGTGTCTCGATAATAAGTCGTATGACAAAAGTGTCTAAGAACAGTATGTAGAAGTCAAAAACTCTTACATTCTGTCCATACATGTCAATTCTGTAAGTCTTACAGGTAAAAAGTTACAATCAAAAGAAGAAAAATGTTAAATGCGCCACCGTGTCGTACTACTAGCGCCATCTTGTAGGCGGCCACCACAAATAATTTGTTGTTGCTTATTATGGAAACGATTAAAAAATAATTATCGTAGAAATCTATACTGATTTTATAAAATGTTGTTTTTTCTTTTTTTGATTGTAACTTTTTACCTGTAAGACTTACAAAATTGACATGTATGGACAGAATGTAAGAGTTTTTGACTTCTACATACTGTTCTTAGACACTTTTGTCATATCACTTACTATCGAGGCACTATGTGCAAAAAACGAAATATTAGCAAAATATCGGACATACCCCGTCGTGCCCCAAGGTCAAGAAATTGAATTTATGTCAAGCTAACTTAGCTAAATAACATAAAATCATAAAATTTGTTACACCACCTTTTGCAAGGCTACGTAAGAGATGATTTCCCTGCTACTTGGCCTAAAGGTGAAAGTTCGTAAGTTTTTGTTGCTCCTTCTTGCTAAAACAGCTAAACCGATTGCGATGGGGTAGGACTTGCGATAGCTGGGAGTAGGTACACAGGCTATTTTTACGACGACATTCCTGCGTGGTCGGTACTTACGCGGGGCGCTGCTGTTAATTACAATATTTTATGTAAAATACACAACGACGACGCCCGTTTGAATTTTGCTTTACCACTGACGCCAGTTTAACACCAGATGGCGCTAGTGATAAAAATAAATCGCGATTAGGTACGTTGAGTTTTACCATACAAAATCACGAATGTTGTTTTAGTAATTGTTATAGCGGCTACAGAAATACATCTTCTGTGAAAATTTCTATAACGGTTTATGTATGAGAAACAGCCTGGTGACAGGCAGGTGGAGCTTGGCAGAGCCAGGCAGACGGACAGTGGAGCTTTAGTAAATTGGTGCCGCTTTTACCTTTTGAGTATGGAACCCTAAAAAGTAATAAGTAGAGTTCTAAAACTCAATATTTTAGGTGAAGGGAGTTCAAACTTCAACTCTGAAGCAAGCTCGCTAAAAGGGGCAACTGCCTAAATGATGAAGTTAAAGTTTACATTTACTTACATACCAATATATTTTACCATTAGGTATAGGTACTTACGATAGATTCATTTATACTTACTACAGTCGACGTTGTACCTACTCTTTGTAGTTTCAGGACAGCTTTCTATCAGCTATATCTATAGAAAGAACTCTAAACAATGGTACCTACCTACCTACTAAATTATTGTAATCCTATTATACACGTCAGGATTCCTTATTAAAGACTCATGTCTACTTAATTAATATCGGCCACCTCTTGAGCAGGCTCGGTCAAAGTACCCTCAGGTGTAACGTGCCTCGCAACGTTTTTGAAACCTCGTAATTATAAATATTCGTTTATTTCATTCACTATTCGTAACTTTTTAGTTGAGTATGCATTGTCAGGACTTTTGTTTATTTTGTGGTTTTACATACTTACCTCGTTTTTGGAAAATATACCAGAGAAGTTTGAAATTCAAGAAAAATGAATCATTCATCATCATCACCCAGGTAGCAAATCGACGTTATAATGACGTACAAATCACCTCCTGCGACGTAATTGACGTCATAAATGATGAGGTCGGAGCGGAGGTCCCAAAAAAGACCTTAATTTGTTTTAGACGTCATCTTGAGACAGCCTTAGGACGTCATCTTAAGAACGCGGCGACTGTTACCATTTCCATACAAACTTAACACCAAAATTAATTATGAAAAATTTAGTTTTCTACCTTAATATCGATAATATTCGGATTAAGATTTTACTTTTATAGGGTCCCCACCCCACCACAAGGTTTTTCAAAATATTCATTCAAAATGAAATAAAGCGGAGAAACTTTTTTTTTCATTTTTACAGCGTAATTTACTTTTTATTGGGAATAATATAAATAAAACAAATGAGATGTAAACTAGTAATTTACGCTGGATGCTCCATAACTTTTTTTGTAGTCGATGGAATTGGTTGTAAGTACTTTGATTAGAAGCTCAGAGATATAACAGAGAAGGTGAAATGTAATTTAAAAAGAAAAACATGTTTAAGTACATTTTTTTAAGTCTGAAATTAGGGCCAATGTTGTTCTTTAAGGAGGGTGACTTTGTCCCATGACTTTTTTTTAGCAAAAAAGGGCTTAAATCGTTAAATGAGTTAAAGCAACCATGTGGTGGTTGCTTTAACTTATATTTAACTCATCCAGGTAGCTGGCTGGCCTATCAAAGAAAGGTTTAATGCTTGAAAATATGAAGAAAAAAATAAAAATGGAATAATTAATTTTTATGCTTTTTGAAAAAAATGCTTTCAAAAACTTTAGTACCCGGCGGGATTCGAACCCGCGACTATTGGTAATCCGAACCAACGCGTTAACCGCTTCGCCACGGGTAGCCCTCAGCCAGTTCGAATTTAAGAAAGCACCTCTTCGTGTGTTCTTGCGAGTAAGGCCTCGTAGTGACATCTACCGCCGAACTTTGCAGATCGACTCAGCTTGTAACTTCCCATATTACATGGAAATGATTACAATATAAGATGACACATTCCAAACATGTAAACATTATTTCTTAGTGTTAATCCACACTTAGGAATACTGCTTTTTGAAAAAAAAAGTAGAAAGGAAAGTCCTAAGTGTGGATTAACACTAAGAAATAATGTTTACAACTTTTTTTATTCATGATTTTACAAACAAAACAAAGTAGTCTTTACTTTTAAAAACAAAGCTTTTTATCAAAATTATTGACATTATACTAATAATATCAAACTCGTACGTAGTATGACGTAGTGGTCTGGGGTCCAACGTTTCCGAGATATTGACGTTTTAAGTTTGACAGCTGTCACCCAAAATGAAGATCTTGACGAGCTCTATCACGTATCCTAAGAAAGTAGTGGTCTAGGGTCAATAGTTTCCGAGATATTGTCGGTTCAAGTTTGACAGGCTGTCTGGCTGTCATATTTTATGCCTATTTCGATCGTCTTTGGTTTTTCACTAGTCGCCTATAGAAAAAAATAAATTATTTATTTATTGAAAAAAAAAAGAAAAATAATCGACCGAGCTGACGCTCGGGGCTCGGCCTATAATTATTTAAAAAAAATCCGCCTACCATGTAGCTCGGCCGAGCTACAAGGTATATAATTGTTGGGGGTGTTAGGTTTTTTTCGTTACGAAATTTCTTAGTTCAAAGCTCAAACTCCGTAATAAAAGTTATGCAATAGCTTAAAAATGAAATAAATCTGTACCTACCAAGTTTTATTATTTACTTTTTGTATCAAGTATCAAGAAGCGATGATCAATTTATATTTATCTATACAGCGATTTATTTTTTCCCTCCAAACGACGTGGCTATAATACATCAAAATTGACACAATTAGCAATGAAGTCAACCTTATTTCATAAACACGAAGGTTTACGTGGATTAGCAAAATTTTTGAAAATATTGAAAGTTTTTTCATTTATTTTTATAGTTTGGGAATATTTTTTGTTGCTTTTTAATGCACCATTTAATATTCAATATCTCTGTTTTTGTGACGACCTCTGTGGCGCGTCGTGCGAAAGCGCGACTGCAATGCAGGAGGTTGCGGGTTCGATTCCCGCCGGGTGCAAGTATATATTTTACGAATTAAAATAATATCCAAATCTAATCAATTTATAAAAAAATCCTTGCAAATTAGTTGTACATAGCAATTAAAATCATTTTCTTAATTGCTGAATGATCAATTTTCATGTTTCAAAAAAACAAATTAAGTGCACCTAAATTATGTACCTATGCACTAACTGTATAATATAAGAATCGTTACAGCAGTCCTTACAATATTCGTGTCGAATAAATCCACTGTAAATCAGTTCAGTCAGTACCTACTCTGAATAACAATGATGAAGAAATTATTTGTCTTATTGGCAATTGTTGCCGTCGCTTATGCGGAGAGTTTCAAGGGTGGCACTTGTCCCGAGGGCTATGACTACACCCCCAATGGAACCCCACAAAACCCACTTGCAAAATGTTCGGCAGCATGCGTACCAGGGTATGTTAGAGGACTTAACGCAATGTGTGTACCAAGGGACGACTAATAAGATAATTTAAAATGACATATTTTTTCGGCACAAACGGTTGAGTCGACATGAAAAATAAAATAAATAAATTACTAGATGGTATTTTATTTTGATAAACCATTGCATTGACATAAGATCATGCTTGGCATGATTAGAACCAGTGTTTTTAAAACAGTTGTAAATAAATATATTTTATAGGTAATTCCCGAGGGTTATTCCCAAAGTAGGTACTCAGTTCTATTGTTTCGAACAGATAATTAAGAATCTCATACACTTGACTTTACACATGACTTCCAAACTCATCAGTAGAAATATTTATGAAAATAATATTCAATTTTTATGTTTCAAATTCCTCGATGTACTCCTGAAATTTTCCCAAACTCCGCAGGTAGGTATTATAATTTATTCCCAAATTCGAACGTAAAAACGTAGTAACTTACAATACCTACTGAAGCTTCATTCAACTGTTGTGAGATATAGTAGTGGTAAGTGGTACAATCAGGTAGAAATTGTTTAATAAATTAAAAGAGTCCCAGGTAATTTTTATTTGTCATTTTCATTTAATTCTATACGAATTCGACTTTTTATATTACACAATAATTTTTTTACAAAACACGAGAACAAAGGAGAGAGTAGGTAACTTCCTCAAAAAAGAGGAAAAAGAGTGTGTGATAGCAGGTCATGTGGCAGCTATGAGAGAGCGGTTCGAGAGTATGACGCGCGGAAATACCCCTTGTCCAGAGTTGCTTGGGTCTTCGTTGCCTTCATTAGACGTGTTTATCCACGTCCACGTATCATCCATATGCACGCAGTCATAACGAAAAAAATCAAGAAATACAAATTTTGCTGGACTGACATCACATAAATACCTACTAGTAATAATAACTGGACCATTTTTACTAAAACTTGGGCGGTCAAATGACCAAAGAATCGTATGACACGGTTACAAAGCCAATACGATAGGTAAATTATAACATTAAAAAAAGAGGTTCTCATACCATCGAGCTGAACTGAAGGATTAAGTTAAATTAGCCTTGTAGGAGAGTGGAGTCGGTGGAGGTGATGAAAACGCAGGTTCAAGTCGATACGAGTATATTACACGGCTTTCAGGAGAACAGCCTTAACGCGGACCGGGCAGGTCCCACACCGTGTTCCAATTAGGATGCACAGGCGGATGCACTGTTACAGAGGTGCGGCGCACGGTGTAGTGCGAGGGGGGGACGACGACTTCAGGCTGTCATGCTTTCAGCGTATAGTTCGAGGTCGTTCAGATGCTCTGTTCCAAGAAGGATGCAGAGGCCCGATGCGTACGTACCAGGATCTGAGGATCGAAGGATGCAATGGACAAAGTTCACGTCCGAGGTCTATCGATCACCTAAACGCAACGATAGCGCGATCTAGCTTGGGCTTTGTTTCTTTAGCAGCGCCATCTGTTGGTAGAGTTGATGAACTACATTTCTTAAGTAATACGTCGTGTTACAATCTCCCCCCTCTGTCCACGAAGACGTCCCGGCGAGTAGGACAGGATTATTTGATGTTCCTAGGGCAATTACGTCCTGGGCCTGAGCGAGTCATGGATTGCTGATTGATTGGTACTTCTGGAGGCTGTGGCTGTTTCATCGGTCTAACTCTTCAGTGTATTGGTTGAAGAAAGCAGTAGGTAGTTTTTGCTACAATGTGGTGTCAGAGCCGATCCGGGATGTACTCCAATGGATATCCCAGGTGAAGTATCAGCGTATAATACTAATAGGGTGGGTGTTCATCTTCTCCCCCCCTGGATGGAAGTTGCACTTTTTCATTTTTATTTAATTCAATAACGCTAATGTAACCAATATCTATATTAGGCAAAGATTGTTGCGAATGATGAGAAAGGTTTCTTTCTGAAATTTTGCTTGCTAGCTTCGCATCCTTCATGTAATCTACAAAAGGATCACAGCCATCGAATATGGCTTGCGGACGTCCAGCTTTTTCGCTAGGCAAAGTAGCTTCGAATGATCTGTATCATCCTAGTACTGACGAAATACTTAGATCAGCTATAATTTTAAGTTTAAATCAGATGCTCTAAAACGGAACGTGAGAGATTACTTAAATAACACTAAAAATATTTAGGTAGCTGTGATTGTAGATAAATAATACCTCCAGCGATGTTTCCGGTTGCATCTCTCTGGAGCCGAAGATGAACTGAAGATAGATTTGGCGATGTTTTTACGGCCAGCCGCCCGCCGCCGCCTCCTTGGGACCAAGTAATTTACCCACCACAGGGAGAACTCTAGGTTCGCTAGTCTCTCCCAGATCGCCTTTCACTACACCTTCAAGAGATGGGGTAGCGCTATTCTATGCCAGAGTTGCACGAGGTTAGAGAAAGAATACCTGGCATAAAAACACGAAAAACGAAGCGCATGATCGCATCGTTATGCATGGCATGATAACGGTAAAGACGTTACCATGCCATGACCGCTTACGGCCACCACTGCGGATTGGCGGTATGTTGGTACTTAATTGGCGACACCGAATAGTGTCGGCACAGTGTAAATAGATAGGAGAGCGGTGTCGGTTTTAAGAGCAAAGGTAGTAAGTACATTAAATGATCTGGCCACTCAGCAGCTTTAGGGCTTTGCCACACTAGACGGAAATTCCGTCGCCGAGCTTCCGCGGCGGAACGCCAATACATGTTATTGCATATAAAATCTCGATCGATCGATCGAACGATCTTCCGCGTAGTACCTATGCCCGCTATTTGTATTTTATATGCAATAACATGTATTGGCGTTCCGCCGCGGAAGTTCGGCGACGGAATTTCCGTCTAGTGTGGCAAAGCCCAGAGTCAATACCTACCTACCAAGAATATGGAATCCCAATAATTAGCCTAACATACTGCTGGGCTAAATACTTGGAATTCGCCACATATTTTATAACTAAAACGTCATAACAATGTCTCAGCGTTCTTAAATTTTATCTAAAACGGTACAACATTTTTTTGGATATTTCACAAAGTTTTACTAAACCTTAGAAAAACCTAACAATGCTGAGACAGTCGAGGTATAGAATATATTCGAATGTGTACAGGCAGCGGGCTTACAAGTTGGCCATATGACACACGTGAGAATTTACAATATTTATTTATTTAGCACACAGAACAGATTATGACAAAGATATATTAACAAATCATGACACAAGTTTTGTTCTAGAACATAATTTGGTACCTATATTATTTTCGAGTGAAAGTCAGTAAAATAGCCACCTTTTAGTCTATATTATGGTAAACGCTCTAACTAATAATAGTTGCACGTTTTACAAAATTGTTGGTTTTAGTATTTGTTATAGCGGCTACAGAAATACATCGTCTACGATTTTTTTTACCGTCTAGCTATTACGGTTTATGAGATACAGCCTGGTGACAAGTAGACGGACAGTGAAGCTACACGGTGGTGGAGCTTTAGTAAAAGGATGCCGTTTTTCCTTTTGGTTACGGAACCCTAAAAAGTAGTTTTAAAATTCAATATTTTGGGTAAAGGAAGTTCTAACTTCAACTGTGTTAATTCATCCCGAAAGTTGCCTAAAGCAAGCTCGCTAAAAGAGGCAACCTCCTAAATGATAAAGTTAAATGTTTACCAATATTTTTTAGGGTTCCGTACCTAAAGGTAAAAACGGGACCCTATTACTGAGACTTCGCTGTCTGTCCGTCTGTCACCAGGCTGTATCTCATGAACCGTAATAGCTAGAAGGTTGAAATTTTCACAGAAGATGTATTTCGGTTGCCGCTACAACAACAAATACTAAAAACAAAATAAAACAATTATTTAAAAGGGGCTCCCATACAACAAACGTGTTTCAAAAATAACAAGGAGTCAGGACAGGAACAGGGACAGGAGGACAAATTGAGTTGGTCATGGAATTCAATATGGCTGCCCTATCTGTCTAACTTGTCAAAATCATAATGTGACCTATGTATTATGCGGCTAGGAGATAATGTGTCAAATTATGAAAGTGACTTAGGTATAATGTAGCAAACATCTCATGTGACGAATTGCGAAAGTGACCATGTGCTCACAAATCAAATATACTAGTCTGCCTTACTTACCAAAGAGTTTCTCTTATGTTTCAGATTTTCTTTGTGCCAAGGTTTTTTTTTTTTGAGTGATTCGGTCGTTTGATGGGAGTAAGAATCGAAGATAAATATTTCATATTTTCCTATAAAATTTAAAAATTGGTTGTTGTAAACCATTTTAGGGTTCCGTATCCAATTGTGATAGTGGTACGGAACCCTTTATGCGCGAGTGTCGCACTTGCCCCGTTTTTTACCATTAGGTATATTCACAACTTACTTCAGTCGACGTTGTACTCTTTGTAGTTTCAGGACAGCTTCTCATCAGCTATATCTACAGAAAGTATTCAATAAACAAACCTACCTATTTACTTACCTACTAAATTATTGTAATCCGATTATATGGGCATTTTCACTTTTGGGTGCCACCCCCACTTTTACGCTGTCCCACGTTTTTAAAAATTTATTGCATATTAATAATAATGAGTGTTATAATAATAAGTATATCAATAGATGCAGAGTTAATTAAACTATGTGTCTGAGCATCAATTTTTATGTAATTAAGATTAATTAATTCAATTATGGTTAATTCAAATACTCAGGGGAGCCGTTTCTGACTTGTCCCAGTCCTTGTCAGCTTCAAAGTATTGAACTTACTGGTAAAATTTCCTACAAAAACATAATCAAGTTTTGGTTACCATGATAGTGGATCTATTCTTCCGTCACATTTATCTAAAATTGTAAAGGCAATTGTAATATTACAGTGGTAAAATATTTTTTTGTAAAGTCCTCAAAACTCGGTGTCATCTGACATGTCAGCAAAGTGACGGGTCTAAAGGGATATTCCGTTTTATTTAAAGCCGTTTTATTTTTAAAAAATAGTGACACTAACCACAAGGGATCATTTTAGCTTAGCGAAATCAGTCAGTCTGTTCAATCCGCGGAAAAAAGAGAGTGTCTTGCTGGTGTTGGCGGTTGGTCACGATTTGGTAGGTCAGATTTGAAGCCTTTTTCTTCATTATTATATTTGTCTCACACTATCCAACTATTTACTATCTGTTTTTGGTGTTATTTAACTAGTGTTTTTAGGAGTTCATTTAAAAAAATGTCATTCAATTAGGTTAGAATGCATTTTTCTCATTAGCTACGTGCATAATGTGACGGTCAGTTCAGTGACGTTTTATGCCGTCACATATAGGGCGGACCACCAAAGTAACCAAACTGACTCATAAGGCTAGGTGTACATACGTGTACTCAATCAAATGAAATTTAAGAAATACTTCTTAAATTTCATTTAAATCATAATTTATTTAATTAGCCTTACATTTTTGTTTTTTTTTGCCAATTATTGTGCCATTATTGTTAAGCTATAAGTTAGTTTAAGTAAAAAAAAATAGATAACTTTCTATTACCTATTCGCATGTTTGACATATTTGCTTTAATTAATAAAATTAATATTATTAATACCATACTTCAAATTATGTGATTAAATGTTACTATAAAAAACATCGACTTTTAGTTCTAATTTAGTATTGTACATCATGTAGCCTCACCCTAAGGATTTTAGGTGTGTCAGCTTGGTGACTGTCCCAATTTTTATGTGGTTTATTTTACTTTTATCAGTTTTGTTTTGAAGTTTGCATAATATATATTTTTCTTTTATTGTTTCAAATAATTTATTTTACCTATGCAACTTATAAATTAAGAAATAGGTCACTAAACTTATAAATTAAAAAGAAAATTATGATTGCAATGGAGTCACTCGTCACCAAACCGAATTTAAATCTTAATTTTAAGAAATTTAAAATAAGTAACTCATTAGTGTGTATTGTTTTTGATAAATTTAATTAATCTGCATTAATTAAAGGTAACAATTACGTTTAAAACCCTTTGTTTTAAATGTTACAGTCGTTTTTCAATGTCACCAAACTGATCGTTATTTTTCTATAGTGTCCACTTAAAAATTGATTTTTACATAGAAATTAAGGTATTTGTAGGAAACAAAATATAATTTTTAGTTCAAAAAACATACGAAAATATTATGAAAGACTTTATTAAACTCAAAACTCATGTCTATAAAAATTCCTTAATTTACGTATGGTGGCACTCAAAAGTAAATATGCCCATATACGTCAGGATCCCTTAATTAAAGACTCATGTCTACTTAACCCTCTATTGCATGAATTATGAAGGAGATGGGGAAAAAAATGTTTTGCAGTGAATATCTCTTTTATTTGGCATAAATAATCGGTTTTAATGAAAATAACAAAAAATCCGTAGTTATTTCAGGAATTAACATACGAAGCCATGCAATGCATAGTTTGGTATAGGTACGTATTTGAATATCTAAAATTAAAATATCAACAGTTAAAATCCCGACGGTCAAACCCCCTAAAATTACAATATCTAATGTTTCAAATTCACTAATGATGTAACATACTGGTCCGATTTGAAAAATTCTTTTGGTGTTAGATAGTCCATTTATTGAGGATGGCTATAGGCTATATTACATTTTCAAAAAAAATAGGGATCCTTACTAAAAGTTCAATAATGTAACACAAGGTGTGAAAAAAAATGACCTAAAAATTCCTTACGCCGCGTGCGCTGCGAAAACTATTGGATATAGAACAAAACTATGTACTACAACTTTGTAGAACATGTAATTGTCTACAAAATACATCGCGACATCATATGTCTAACTATTGTAGTTATCTCACAATAAGTGTTTTTGTAATTTTTGTAAATAATTTAAATGCCGTCGCTTTAATAACCTTTTATTTTGTACCTTGGTATTAATCCTTATCAAAATTAATTACTTCGTATTCAAGACGAATTCAATACCTTTCTAGGACTTTTTGAATTATTTAATTCGGACATTTCATTCAAAAGATATCGCGATATTAAAAATGTAAGTATGTTGCCACCAAATAAGTATAAGTATTGCGCGCGCATGTATGAGCGCGGTCGGCTCCTTGCAAAGCGGTTGTGCTCAGCGATACTTTTTAATACTTCTTTTTTAGGGTTCCGTACCCAAAGGGTAAAAACGAAACCCTATTACTGAGTCTTCGCTGTCTGCCTGTCTGTCTGTCCGTCTGTCACCAGGCTGTATCTCATGAACCGTTATAGCTAGACGGTTGACATTTTCACAGAAGATGTATTTCGGTAGCCGCTACAACAACAAATACGAAAAACAAAATAAAACAAAAATTTATGAGGGGCTCCCATACAACAAACGTCTTTTTTAGTTATTGTTGTCAATTTCCGTATCTAATAGCTAACCTTAAGTACTCCCCGCGCGGTGGCGGATAAACTGCTTGATCCCTAAGAGGGTTGGTGTCAGGCAGGCGGCCGGCCGTAAAAACATTGCCAAATCTAATTGCAGCAGGTATGGTCAATGATGACTTACCGTCTGCGCCGACCCCAAATAAAAAAAACAATTTGGGGTTTATCGGACCCCGGGCTCCCGAGAGGGATGCAACCGGGAACATCGCTCAGATGAGAAGAAATAAATAAACAAATCCTGAAAGTCACTTTTCTACGCGGACGAAGTCGCGGGCACTGCTAGTCATAATATAAAAGTATACAATTTCGAAGTTTACAACATTGAAAGTCAAAATACCAACATAAATTTCGACCCGACTTGGTTAGGTTAATGTTAGAAAATGATTACACGCAGCGCACGCTTTGGCGAGCGAGCGAAGCGAGCGTGCCGAAGCGCTGCGTGTCGCCAAAGCGCCTAATACTATAAATAAAAACATTATTTAGCATAATGTTTATTTCATATACAGTCCGATTTTTATACATGACGCCTTTTTTATTTACAGAATAAGGCGTTTAGGCGACCGCTGCCGCGGCACGCTTGCTTCGCTCGCTCGCCAAAGCGCTGCGTGTAATCATGTTCTAACATTAACCTAACCTCACCAAGTCGGGGTGCTCCGTATTTGATTTTTATTAGGATTTTTTTTCCTTTAAAATAAATTTTCTAAATAAAATAGCCTTGAGCTACATGCAAAAATTAAAAGAAATTTAAAGGTATAACAGTTATAAAATGTGTATAAATAATACTTAACATCTACACACAACAAATACACTAAACCGCAACGTCATAATTCTATCTACCCACATTTTCCCTGTCTATGTTGTTTTTAATGTTTTATGTTGGCATTTTGACTTTCAATATGCTCCGTTTAGTTATTTTCGTGGTTAAGATAGTTAGGTATTTAGAGTTTTAGATAAAACATGTGTAGGTATTGTAAATTTAATTTTTATGAACTTCGATAAAATATCCATTCGATATTTTAAAACTTTCATTATTTTGAAATTAGAGGAACCAACCATTAGATATTGTAATTTTAGGGGTTTTGACCGTCGGGATTTCAACTGTTGATATTTTAAGTTTAGATCAGGGGTTCCCTAACTTATTTGAGTCGCGCCCCCCTTTCGACCATAAAAAAAATCCGCGCCCCCCGTCCTCCAGTCCAGATTATCAGGTCAGGATAAAAAAAGTGTTCAAAATAAGTATTCAAAAGGTATTTGGTCACTGCCAGCCTAGAGGCTGATATTGGCCGACTGAGGAAACAATATTAAACATTGGTCGTATCGAGCCGTCTGGAATGCATTCTCTCAGCGATCGCAGATATTAACTGTACAGGTGGCCCGCGCCCCCCTTGAAATATGTATTTATGCTTAAAAATAAATATTTGTGTCTGGTCTGGGTGTCTCTCTATGTATAATATGTATGTATTTACCAAAGAAAAATAAATATATGTAGTATATCCGTTGTCTAGTCACCGTAACACAAGCATAGTCGCTTACCAAGGGGCTAGATGGCGTTGTGTGTTGTTGACATAATTTATTATTTATTTATTATAATACCGATATTAGGGTAGAAAACTAAATTTTTCATAATTCTATTTTGGTATTATGTTTGTAAGGAAATCTTAATGCGGTTCACCGAACATATCTAATTACCAAGTTTCAACATTATAGCTCTAATGGTTTCGGAAAAAAGTGGCTGTGACATACGGACGGACGGACAGACAGACGGACAGACAGACATGACGAATCTATAAGGGTTCCGTTTTTTTGCCATTTGGCTACGGAACCCTAAAAAGGGCAAGGAAATTTAGAAACAATACATCACGTTCATATTTTTTGAATTCGAAATTATTAAATCACCCTGTACCTGTCGGACGGGGTGCACATACCCTCAAATATATTCAAAAATAACTCTCACCACATACCAAAAAAAAATACGTTCTTTTTCTCAAAGATATAGATAATTATTTTATTTAATCAATTTGTAAAAATAACTTGTTTGTATATTTACAAAAAATATTCTGAACTTTAGCAGCCTTGTTTGGCTTTCTATGCGGTAGAGGGTTAATTACCTTTATTAATATCGGTCACCTCTTGAGCAGCCTCTGGCAAAGTAACCTCTGGAGGGTTACTTCGGTTCGTTTCGATACTGTCATAACGATGGTTCTACTGTCACCCTACTATCAGAATGTGACAGTAGAATCATCGTATGACAGTATCGATGTCGTATCGAAACGAACCGCAGTAACCCTCCAGGTGTAACGTGCCTCGACTAGGGAGACTCGGGGTAAGTTCTCCCGGGACGAGGCACTCGCTTGGCCAGAGCCTATATCTGAAGAGGACCGGGCTTTATAAGTGGTACCTATTTAGTTGTACATAAAATAGTGATTTACTGTCTATTTTGGAGTAAATACGTTTACGTTAGACGTCCACGGTAGAATTATACAGACCTACCTATTCAAAGTAAGCCGTTTAGTTATGAAACCCGCTTGTCCCTTCACAAGAGCCCGCCACCCACAAGCAACTATTCAACGCAATACCAAGCAGCACGACCAACAATATGTAATACACGTCATGCCAAAACATTGCCACACACGATCCAAATAACACGCCGCGCTCGCTAGGCCGGTGCAGCCACGAAGTTTTTAAAAACCCTCTAGGCGAGTGCTGCATCTTAGACCGCAAAGTCATTCAATCTCGTGAGATACCCCTAGTGGTCAAAAGCTCACCTATCAATAAAACAAAAGTATTTTGGAGCGTGGGTGGCGGGCATTAGATCAAACAGTACAGAAAGAAAAAACCAAATAGCTGTGAATAAATATTAAATACTTACTCAGTTCCAGAGTCGTGGTAGCTACTCGATATACTAGGAAACGACAAATAAAAAACGAAGTTCGATTCTATGTCATAGCATTTATTCAGTAAAATAGTCAAAATTCTACAAGAGTAGGCAAACGTCACAACTTCACGTGGAAACGCTTAAGAAAAATTACCAAGGCAGAGTAACATTAATTTAAAAGTAAACCGACTGTGACTTCGGTACGTACTAGACTGTGGAGGGGTGAGGATACGGACTAAGGGGTGGGGGGTAGGGTATGGGTATGTAGTGAGTTGAAAATTGCGGAATGTTTCGCGGAAACTGCTCTGAAACTTTGCAAATTCGGGTAATTTGGATAATTAATTAGAAATAAGTCGCGTTGCATTATTTTGCTTTGAAATAATTCAACGCAACTTATTTTAAAAATGTCTTTGTTACATATGTTTTAGGTGTAGTATCTCAGAAATATTTTTAAGCGTAAGTAAAAAAAAAGTTAAAATTGAAAACTTTCAGGAACACTAATTCCT
Organism: Idaea biselata; assembly: GCA_958496205.1. Classification (NCBI taxonomy): domain Eukaryota; kingdom Metazoa; phylum Arthropoda; class Insecta; order Lepidoptera; family Geometridae; genus Idaea; species Idaea biselata. The sequence continues at coordinate 11,265,605 of OY292395.1, forward strand.
AGACAGAAAACATTCGATCACAATTTTCAACACAAACTGTAGTCGTATCGTTACGGACAGGGGGCCGCCAATCCAACAACAGGTCTCGTTGTGACTCTCAGGGTCGCCTGCGCGGTGTATGCCACAGGCGCAGGGAACTGCCGGCCCAGCCTCCCAGCGGGCGACGGTTGCCGCGCGCAGTCACCTGTCCGGCGCTTACCTCGCGGCGAGGCTAACGGTAGCGAGGCTGCATCATCGCGGGGAGGACGCCGCCGGGGAACATCGCACCCATCGGCATCACTCCGCCTCCGGGAAGCAGGACGCCTGCGGACCGACCGACTGACCGTGTCACTTGATCCATGTGTCTGGCGGATAGTGCCCTACCGACTGCGCCGAGTGGTCACAGGCGACAGGGGACGCTTTAGGTCCAGCACCGCGCAGTGCGACGCGGTGGTCGCCTGTCGCCTACCCACTCTCTCATACAACACACACCTCTCTCCATAATATTATATATAAAAAGTAATGCTATACATAAGTATCACATGAAATCACACTGGCCGCTTCTCGATCCGTGATCGCAGTAAGACCATGCACGGTGAAACGCGACGCGAGTAAACCCCGTGTCATGCACATTGTAAAGCGACAAACTACTTGTACGTAAATATAATATTAGTGTACCCACCCGTGAACCGACAGAAAGATAATCACATCTCATACGACACTACGAGAGATTCGAGACAGTAAATGAGATAAGAGCTACTACAGTAAGCGAATCCATATACGAATGTGAATAAAATGTTTACCGCTCGTCCGTTCCGTTCGTGGCCGGGTCGGAGTCGGAGGCGGACGGACTAGAGACGCTTCGGGCGCGGGACGTGCGAGTGGCGTGGCGAGGGCGCGGGCATGTCTCACGTAGTTGGGTATCCACTTGAGCAGGCTCGAGTCGATTTGCCTCAAGTTGAGGGTGCCCATCTCGGTCCGAGGCTGCCCCTTAAACTCGGTTTCTACATAAGTAGTCTTGTAGCCTCGGACCGATCACCCTCAGCCCGATTCACGGTCTCCACTTGCGCAGCCTCGGGCCAAGGCACTTGCGCTCGACCCGAGGCTGCCTATAATCCAATGGATACCCAGCCTAATATTACGAAAAATACCGTTCCCAGAACGCTCCGATATGTTTCTGAGCTATAATGAATAGAAGCGGTTCTCCAACGCGAACGTTCGTATAAGTCCCGTGCCCCGGCTCTTCCAAAAATTCCGTATGAAACGAGAAAGTCGCGCCACTCGTATCCGTCCCGCGTGTTAGTGGATGTTAGGGCTCAGAGTGAGTACGGGACAAGCTGTTAGTGTTACAGACGAGTGCGTCGATGGTCGGCCGTCGGCCGTCGACCGTCGACAGTCGACAGTTTCTCCTCCTTCAGCTTAACCTAACGTAATACATATTGTGAGTCACCCACCGCTCGAGGCGAAGGTCCCACGGTCAATGCTCACGGCGCGCGTATTACGCGCGGTTCTTCAACTCCGCGCGCTTTGAACATAATCCACCATTACATTACATACTAACAGACTAACGACAGACACAACGTCTAGTCTACCTCGACCGAGTAACGTGGAAAACAGAAATCAACAATTGAGCACAAAACGTTTATTCATAAAACCATATTAGATAACATTAGAATCCATTTTCCACGCTGTTGTAATTTTATAGTGTGGGGGCGAAATGTGAGATGGAGCTATTCTATTCTATCCTACCCTCTCATAACATTGTATAAAACCACCCAAATATAAACTAAAAACCCTCACTCGTAAATAAAAATAATGCTTTCTTCAAATTCAACCCAATAACATTAGATTTCACATGTCACAATTAGAAGTGCGCCGCCGCGCCTTGTAACGCCTGAAGGGTGTGAGTTCGAATCCCGGAAATTGAATTTGATGAAACAAAGAGCATTTTTTCATTACGAACCCTAAATTCGTTAAATGGAATATCAAAGTGTTATTTTTACAAAACTAGATCCTAATTGGGAGCAGAACTTTATTATTTCACAATGGACATTTCATTTCTACATTTCGCATGGAATATGTTTGATTCCAGTCACATTCGACAATTTATATAAAATTAATCAACATTCTCAGTATAGACCGCAGTACAACATATACTACTAGAAGACCACATTAAAACATCAAAAATACTTTACATTATTTAGATAGACATGTGCAACATTTAAGAGGCCTCGGGAGGTTGAATTTTTCATTCCGGAGACCTCTTAATTTAACGATATTATGTGATATGTCCTAAAGAGTACATTTAATCTTATAAAAAGTCAATTTCTCCGCTTATACCTATAAAAACCTTATAAAACCTTATTAAAATTACGTAATATAATAATATCATTGTTTTTTTTTAAAGTATTTGTCATTTTTATCTTGTCGCTGCCCTGTCGGAATGTGCTCAAATATTTTGAAAGATCAAGGGAAGGGCACAGTGTAAAAAATATAGGTAGACCTATTTCTGTCTCTTTAGATTTTTCTAAAAGTTTGCTTTGTAAATAGTAAATTTTTTCGGATATTTGGGGGTAAATAACTTTAATTTAGAGCAAGAACAATACGCAAATGAAGCATTTTTATCCGCAAAATATGCACTCAACAATATCGTTTTTTTGTGTCTTAGGTATTCGTTTAGGTGTAATGAAAATGCACTAAACAAGATCATAAGTTCTATAAGAACAGAAGTTTGTATCGCGTCAAGTAGATTTTGTCTGTCTTTGGCAAGAAAAACCTGCATCATCTGCGTGAGCGAATTAAAAAAATATCATTATTTACGAAATTCCAAAATACTTAGAGCATAGAAGGTTTCAGGCCACTTTATCCCATCAACGTTTTAGTAGCTGTCGGGCGATATAAAATCTTAAGACCAGTCTCAGAGAAGCCTCGATCCGGGCCGCCTCGTCCGATGCCTCGAGCGGAGGTTACAGTCTCAACCTGCGATACCTTGACCCAAGGTTTCCTCTAATGGAGACCGGGCTTAACTGTCATACTAAGAAATGTTCGTAACTAAGGAAAGCCTTGGTCACATTCTTGTCCAAGTTGAATTTTACTTACAAAACAAAGCGTTCCTCAGTTGAATGCTTAGCAAACATTTTGGCGTTAATCACAGCTTAGAACCTAAGGCGAGATGCTACAGTAACGACTCCCGTAGCGCCTACAGCAAAAATCACCTTAGGCTTTAATCAAAACCAAAATATTTATAAGCAAATCCGAGCACGACCATTTCTAGTAGGAACCTCTAAAGCAGGCTGAAAACCTTCCACACACTAAAACAACCTAAAACCTTCCCTTCCCAAGTCTTCCCTAACCTAACCTAACGCTTAAAACGCTTTCAATGACAGTGTGATATGTAGTTGATGGATCTAACGATAGTAAAACTGTGGATACTGACCAGGTTGCAGCGGCCTCATGAGGTTGAACTGTGGCATCACGGGCAACATGCCCATCATCGGAGACATGGAGACAGGGACACCTGGGAACGGATATTCTGTTTGAACACGTAGGGAGGTTGTTCCTTCGCGAGCCAACCTGTGTGTGGGTGGTAGTTATGCACGCTTCTCAATGTTAACTGGATAGAAAACTAAACCAACGAGTACGTTATTGCGACAGATATGTGATATAAGATGGTGAGTGACGTGGGCTCTAATGCAGTAGCACGGAATAAGTTGTAATAAGTCTTGGTTATTGGCTACTTTGACCTACTTATTGAAACAGCTGAAATGGAAGTAGTCTAAAATCAAGCACGCCTAGTTAAAAGAAAGAAAGACAGTGGTGGAACAAGGTCTAGTCTGTCTTCTTTGGTGACTATTTGAAACATAAAGAAAAAAACATTGCAAAACTTAGAACATTTGTAAAAGTTTTAGTCAAAACTGTGACACAGTTTTGACAATCATCTTTCGGAATGTGCAATGCCCGTGATTGAAACTAATCGCATTATAAATTTATAGAAATGGAAAATTTTGGTCATGCATAACCAAGCAAAAAGGTTAAGAATAACTATTTAACTTTATATCCATATCTAAACCATATATTTTTCTTCGGTTTTCGCTATGCTGATATGAAATTAAACTTATTTTTTGGTTTAATCACGTTGCTTTTACAAACATAGGGTGTTGAAAAATTATTAATATATTGCACGACGCAATCTACCCTCAAAGTAAGCACTAGACTTGTATTATGGGCACTAATCAAAGGATATACTTTACTTTTTTTTTGTAAAAACACACTTATGTATGATACATAGAAAACACCCAGAACAGAAACAAATATTTATTTTCAAGCATAAATACTTGCACCCAGCGGGAATCAAACCCACCCTCTGCATTACAGTACTATACCCGACGCGCCACAGAGGCAATCAAGTTAATATGAAATAAAAGCAATGCGATCACAACAGAATAAAGAGTTTAATTGAACCCATTAGATCCCTGTTAACTCCGGTACCATATTCCAAGAATGAGAGAGACAAATGTATGAGAGCTGGGCAAGTAACCGAACCGGTAGAGAAGCGTGCACAAGTACCATCCTACACTGGGGGGGAGGGAGACGGGGCACTCACCGACTCGCAC
>OY292395.1:11270396-11354064 GCA_958496205.1 Idaea biselata
GCCCCCCCCCGCGGTTTTCACCCGCGTAAGTTCCGATCCCGCGGGAATATCGGGATAAAAAGTAGTCTACGTGTTATTCCAGGTCTTTGGCTATCCACATACCGTTTTCATGGTTATCAGTTCAGCGGTTTTTTACGTGATTGAGTAACAAACACACACATATACTCACAAACTTTCAGCTTTTTAATATTAGTAGGATTAAAGTTTTACTAAGTCATACAAGGGATATTTGGTAAGTACCCAATATCTTTGATAGCGCGCGTTAAGTGGCCGCGGGGGCCGGGGCTAGTTCTAACATTCGCCTACTGAGGAAACAAGATTATTATGTTCTTGACAGGCGTCAATCTATACATATTATAAATCTGTTTCAAATAATTTCATTAGTCGTATCGAGCAGTCTGGAATGCATTCTCCAGGTTTTTATACCTGAGTACTAAGGTGGGCCGCGCCCCCCTGTAAATATCTCTGCGCCCCCCAACTTAGGGACCTGCATAAAGGTGTACGTATAACGTATAACGTACCTCAGCTTGGCTAGTGCTCGGTGTGATGACGGGCTGCGGCGGCTGCGGCGGCGCGTGGTGCACGGCGGCGGGCGCGGCTTCTGGCTTCGGCTTAGCTCTGTACTTTACGTTCCGTGCCCTAAAACAACAACTTACATATAATGCATATCTCATGACACTTTACAACCTTCCCTTCCTAACGCTATCTTTTATTATCCGCGCGCGATGAGAATGGGATGCCATTTTTTTAGGGTTCCGTACCCAAAGGGTAAAAACGGGACCCTATTACTGAGACTTCGCTGTCTGTCCGTCCGTCTGTCACCAGGCTGTATCTCATGAACCGTAATAGCTAGAAGGTTGAAATTTTCACAGAAGATGTATTTCGGTAGCCGCTACAACAACAAATACTAAAAACAAAATAAAACAATTATTTAAAAGGGGCTCCCATACAACAAACGTGTTTTAAAAAACTACAAGGGAATTCTAGTACGATGTGAGGTCGCTTCTGATTGGTCGAGTCAAATCGAGTTGGTCATGGAATTCAAAATGGCTGCCCTATCTGTCAAATATACTAGTCTCCCTTCACTGACCAAAGAGTTTCTTATAAGTTTCAGATTTTCTTTGAATCGAAGTTGTTGTAAACCATTTTAGGGTTCCATCCCCAATTGCGATAGTGGTACGGAACCCTTCGTGAGCGAGTTTCGCACTTGGCCGGGTTTTTTTTTTGGAACTGAGACGGTCGCGGCCCGGTGGCCAGCCGTACAGTGGTTCCGAATTGGAAATATCGTGTCTTAGGGATTTGAAAGTGAGATTTTCGAGCTTGTTTTTTTTTTGTGTGTTAGAAAATTACACCCCTAACAACATTTGTTCCAGCAAAGATCATATATTACATTTTTAGGGCTACATTTCCCAAAAACGACTTGAAAATTTTGTAGTATTTAGGTCATATTCGTTGAATGTGACCTGCATATAGATAAATAAATTCGTTTATTTTCATTTAACTATGCCTAGTTTACAGACAATGTCTCAGTAGAGTCCGCTCTTCAACATCGTTACAAAGTGAGACGTGATACGAGATAAAGTGAGTATGTGTACCTGATCTCCTCGAGCGAGGACGTCCTCGGGCGGGTGCACGATCTTGGAGCCGGCGCCGGTGGCGGTGACCAGCGGACAGCTGTTGGCGGCGGGCGGCCCCACGGACCCGTTCTCCTTCAGCTCCGCCGCGGACGCCTGCGCGTGCGTCGTCGTGGGCGGGGCGCTGATTGTCGCGTTACTGATGCAATGCAAACATACACAACACACAAACTTTACTTACACGGTATCTAAAAACATGCCTGACTTGTATAAGCCCCGCAAGTTGATATTGCGATGGAACCTTGTCACAATAACAGCTGCGTGACGTCATCCGTTTCACAAAAGTACAGATAGCAAAAAATTTTTAATAAAAGTAAATAAGCTAGGGTTATGGGTTTATTTGTAGTAGCGAGACGGCTGTTTATGACCATAGGTATATTTCTAAGAAATTTCGGGACCATAAAAGATTAGTTTTGTATGTCGAAAAATTCCTTCCTTTGCCTTTTTGCTTTGGTAGGAGTTCTCATTTTGCTGCCACTTGCTGTAGCTGACTCATGCTCTCGTCGTAATTTAAGCAAAATTTAATTATAATAAATAGTTAATTAATTAATTGAATTATTATTACTAGTCGTAATTTTATTTCGTCGTCGTAAGCGCGGGTTGACCTTGCGAACGGTACTGACGGTGCACGTCGACTACGTCACCAAGATGGCCGCCAATCGCAATATCAACTTGCGGGGCTTATACTAGATGGTTTACAAAATACAGAATGCAAAAATTCATTGGCAAACTTCGTTATCCCGAATTAAGAAAAGATGGGTGGTTCGAATCCCGCCTAGTGTGGGACATGCGTTGTGGGTTGTAGATCTATTTTTCCCTTCAATATATTTCTATACGATCTTCTTCTCATCAGAGCGATGTTCCCGGTTACATCCCTCTCGGGAGCCCGGGGTCCGATAAACCCCAAATTATTTGTTATTTTGGTCGGTGCAGTAGGTCATACCATCAGCAAACAGATTTGGCAATATTACCCGCCATCGCGTGGGGGGTTTAGGTTTCCTAGACTCCGTCAGATCTCTTAGTCACTTTTTACGACCCCCATAGGAAGAGATGGGTTAACTCTATTCTATGCCGGGCCCAACACGGCCATCTACACGATATCTGTCCAAACTGTCCATTATTATTAGAACTACAGGTCTAGATCATGTTTGTAGATAGTTTTAATAATAATACAGTTTAGTTTAGTTTTGTTGGGTTGGGTTGTTTCTAGACATGCGCTTAACATGTCCTCTTGCGGATTTAACATGGAATCGTTCATTTCGCTCTCGAAAATAGTTCCAGCAAACATTTTCGCGGAACTACCAAGTTCAGTCAATCCAGACGTAGGCAACGAGAGCATTTTTAGCAAATAGGTACTTGCAATTAAAACATGTCCATGTCCTGCCGGAAACAATCGATTATCGACCCAATGACATTCAATTTAAAAGTGATATCTGCATGCAAAATGTTTTTTAAGGATATATTAGCACATAAAAAATTGCGATTGTTATTAACAAAATAAGATAAAAAAGGTATTTCGTTTTTCGTTAATAATTTCTAAAATAATAATATTTAAGAAATTTTGAAAAAAGATCCTATAAGAGGATATTTCCAATAAAAAAGTCCTAACTCCCGGAACTCTATCTCTATTATTTATTAAAAAAAAATACCGTTATACACCGTGTTTCGAGGAGGGGGTATTAAGCCGAAAGAGGGTTGTTCTAGACGTCTAGGCGAACAACTTTTGTTCTACGACTTTTGGAAATTCGACCTTTTAGTCGAAATTTTTGAAGTTGTTTTACTGAAAAATAACAGCTGTTTTTAAAAGTAAAGCCAATTAATATGTATATTGTAGTGGTCTAAACTAAATAAAAGGTCACCTTAAGGCCAATCACCTCAAACTTCAAAAAAACAGCTGATTTTCAAGTAAATTTTAAACGAAAAAATTTCGAAAACTACCTCGAATTCTCAAAACTTGTAGAACAAAAGTTGCTCGCGTAGACCTCTAGAACGACCCCCTTTCGGCTTAATACCCCCTTCGCGGAGCACCCTGTATAGCAAATGAAATTTGTAAATCATTTTATATATTTTTTTGTATTACCTTATTATTGCCGTTTTTACATCTAATAAAGGTTAATTAACATTATAAAAAAAAAAATTACGTCATTTGTTAAGAAATTGTTTAAACAGACTATCTTGAGATTTTAAAAAATATTTTTTTTACCATCCTATCGCTATTGTAAAATAATGATAAAAAAAAAAACAAAAATCTTAAATAATATTTTTTTATTGTTTTAATGGTTTTTTTTTTATTTGTTTAAATAATTAGTTAATAGAGATGGGCCGACTAGGGGTTCTGCCGACTTACAGACTAGCCGACTAGTCGGTTCCAAAATTGCCGACTAGTCGGCAATGCAGATCATTATAATTCCCAGATATTTGGGTTAATCATGACCACTCGGCTATTGTTAGTATTTTTGGATAAATTTGCACTTCGAAAGCTGTAAGGAAACTTCCAAAAAATGTTTAAATGAAAATAAAAGTTGGAAAAAAATATTCATGGAGCTGAGGCATAGTTATGGCATTTAAGATGTATGATGTTAAAATGATGTATGTAGGCTATGACGTGTTTTGTATACGTTTTTCTGACTATCCACCTTCTTACTAAACTATTAATTCAATTAAATATTAGTTTTATTGCATAATTGTTAGTTGACGACTAGTCGGCACCTGCCGATTAGTCGGTTGAACTACCGACTAGTCGGCTTTCCCGACTAGTCGGCCCATCTCTATTAGTTAAGATTTTTTTATAATTAACAAAATAATAAACTTTAATAAAAAAAAATCATTACTTTATTAAGTACTAAGTGAGAAGAGCTCCACGAAGTGAAAAATTTATAAGCCAATTATTTAAACTTTTATGCCGTAATTTATAAAAACAGAGATTGGAGAAAATGGTGGTGTAACTTTTTGAAAAATCGACCTAAACATTTTTTTTCACCAAGGTTTTTTTCGTTCAAGTGTCTAGATTACACCATAATTTATTCAAATTTTTAAATTGTTATTTAATACTATAAAAAAAATATTTGAGATAATATACCGATTTTTTAAACGGCGCGCCTATGCCGCAACGACCTCGCGGAGCCCTATTTTCAACGGATTTTTTTTTATAAATAATAGAGATATAGTTCCGGGAGTTATAACTTTTTTATTGGAAATAACCTTCCTTTTTCAGGATTTTTTTCAAAATTCCTTAAATATTATTATTTTAGAAATTATTAACGAAAAACTAAATACCTTTTTTTAATCTTATTTTGTTAATAACAATCGCAATTTTTTATGTGCTAATACTTCGATCATATATAAACTATAGATACACGGTCCCATACAAAATCGAAATCAAAAATCGGCACTACTTCAACGCTTACTTATACGGACAAAGTACAGGTTAATGTTAACCTTAAGGGCCCTATTCTGAAAAACTGAAAATCCATGTCGGGCGCATCGAAAATTGTTGATTATTTCATGACGGAATGTCGTAGAACTTTTTTTTGTGTACAGATTGTAGGCGACATTGTTTCCGATATTTAGTGCAGTTTCCATACAAATATGTCGAAACGTATTGAAGCCTATCGACATTTTAGCCAAATCAGACATTTTTTGTCTAAAATTTGGATAGGCTTTGCACCAATAGGAGGTTCTTGTCTTAAAACTACACCAAAATGTAGGAAACAATGTCACCTACAATCTGTGCACAAAAAAAAGTTCTACGACATTCCGTCATGAAATAATCAACAATTTTCGATGAGCCCGACAGGGATTTTCAGTTTCAAGGTCGTTGGCGTATATACTCCTCTTAATCACTGGGCAATAAGGTTGTAAAACACTTATGCACGACTGACAGCGAAACAAGGCATATCGGCTGAAGTATGCCTTGTTTTGACGGCTCCATTTCTAGAGCGCCGACCGTGCATCTATAGTTTATATATATGATCGAAGTGCTAATATATCCTTAAAAAACATTTTTCTAGACGTCATTCCGAATCGAATTAGCTATCGCACATATTTTAGGAGCTTTACTTCTATTTAACACGTTTTTAAACTTGTTGACTAGACTAATGTAGCATTTTTACCCTTTTAAATTAATCAAAATAGGGTTGTTTGGGTTAAATTAAGAGTAAAAATGGGGTTTTAGTTTTTTGGAGTAAAAATTAGTAAAGGTCTTTAAAAAGCCATCTGACCCGTAAGACTACTGCAGGCGTAACCACATGGAAATCCAGTGTTTATCTTATAAATCGCACTAACGGAAGAGCAGCGCGATAGTGGGGTTCCAACAGTTTATAAAGCACTGCTTTAATGTCCATTGTGAAGAGGTATAGTAGTCGAACGTATCATTTTATGAACCTACCAAAAAATACAATATAAACAAATATTAATGTTCTATTTTATTTTTAAGTGCTTAGCCTGCACTGGGCTTTCATAGAAATATTTAAAAGGAAAAATACTTCCGCAAAAACACAACGCACGATAGACGCAGTGCGGGATTCAAACCAACAACGCATCTTTATTACTCAATCCGGGAGTACCGACTTTACCAATTAGTCTACCGGCGTCGCGACGCCGGTATGAGTCACCGACGCGTCGGTGACTCATACGTTGAATCTTTGCGGCAGTATCTCACCATCTAACACAACTTAGGCATGTTTGCGGCACCCCGATGGCATTGAATTACACCAATGTTTGCATCCTAGTTTGTTAAGTTAATTAACGCACTAGCAAGGAGATGTCGCTTTTTCCAAACTTAGTCTTCTATGAAGACCGTTCAAAATGGACCAGCTATGTTCCACAGATATCATATTCGGCACTTTAATCAATTTGTTACACGAACTTATTTCACCAGATGTCGTTACTTGTCTCAAATATCCATAAATCTGAATTTGTAAAACCAATAAATGGCTACAGAATTCCACGTATCGGTCCAGAATTTATAAAGAAAATAATTATTTTAACTAATAAGATTTATTGACCGCAAGATGACTTGACTAACTGCCATATTATTGGTATACCAATTCAGATTTATGGATATTCAAGACAAGTAACGACATCTTGTGGTGTAACACTTGACTCCCAAATGTGAAACTTCAACATCCAAATATCTTTTAACTTATCAAGAGTAGGACGAAAATACTAACACCATGGCTTTAGTTCGCATAAATCAAATGAATAATACATGTCTCGTAATTTTCGATGGCACATAAAATAAAATTAAGGTACCTCTAACCCCCAGGTAAAATCCCTAAGGAAAAACGCCGATCTTCTTTATGCATAACTTAGGCATGTACCTGATTGGGATAAAAATCACATCGATTCCTCAAGAAAGTACCGCGCTACAACTAATAGTTGCCAATGCAGAAAATGTAAGAAAGAACCAGTTGTTTTATTTTAAAGTGTTTTAAATAATAAAAAATCATTAGTTTTTATTTATTATAAGTAGTTTAAAACCATTTTTATGTTTTAAATACTGTGTTTCTAAACACTTAATAAAAACATTGATTTTTATGAACTGTTTTAAGAGGAGTATCAACGCCAACGACCTTGAAACTGAAAATCCCTGTCGGGCTCATCGAAATTTGTTGATTATTTCATGACGGAATGTCGTAGAACTTTTTTTTGTGCTAAGATTGTAGGTGACATTGTTTCCTACATTTTGGTGTAGTTTTAAGACAAGAACCTCCTATTGGTGCAAAGCCTATCCAAATTTTAGACAAAAAATGTCTGATTTGGCTAAAATGTCGATAGGCTTCAATACGTTTCGACATATTTGTATGGAAACTGCACTAAAATATCGGAAACAATGTCGCCTACAATCTGTACACAAAAAAAAGTTCTACGACATTCCGTCATGAAATAATCAACAATTTTCGATGCGCCCGATATGGATTTTCAGTTTTTCAGTATAGGGCCCTTAATCATGCTTGGTTTTACTGCACGCATCGACACAAAATTTGTGTATAAATTGTCGATGGGACATTTTCGTTCGATGTGCAAATATACGGAAATTGAAGAAATAATAATTCCCATATTAATTTTATATCATTATTAGAGATGGGCCGACTAGGGGTTCTGCCGACTAGCAAAACTCAAAACTCAAAACTCAAAATTTTTTATTCATTTAGAACGTATATTATACACACATACGTACGTTTTGAAACGTCGAGATTTTAATTTACCGAGGTTTCGGAACGCGCCCTCCGATGAGAAGAAACCACAAGAAACTCATGGGGTTTTTTTTTCCAATTATTTTTTTTTATCATGTTTTATATTACAATCGTCATAATACAGATCTTAATCTGAACAGGAGCAGTTAACAATCATGTCCATGGATTCTTCTCATCAAAATATTTTGACGTGCTATAGTACGCCTTATTACACAATTTAAGTTTAATATATTTTTTGAATCTTGTAATGGACATGTCAAATACGTCTTCAGGTAGTTTATTATAATAAAGTACACTAGTGCTACAGAACGACTTACTTATTTTCTGGAGCCTACTATAGGGCACAGTCAGATCATCCTTGTGTCTCAAATTAACCTGGCGGACATCACTGTATTTGTGAAATTTACTTGATTTATTCTTATGTACGTATAGCAGATTTTCATAAATGTATTGAGAGTAAACAGTTAAAATGTTTATCTCTTTAAACTTTTCTTCAAGCGATTCCCTGGGGCCCATTTTGTAGATAGCTCGCACCGCTCTCTTTTGCAAAACAAAAATGGTTTCTATGTCAGCAGCACACCCCCACAGCAGGATACCATATGACATGATGCTGTGAAAGTAACTGAAGTAGACTAGGCGGGCCGTCTCAACATCTGTGTATTCCCGGATTTTCTTAACTGCGTAAGCTGCGGAACTAAGCCTTTTCGACAGAGCTTCCACGTGTGGGCCCCATTGAAGCTTAGCGTCTAAAGTTATACCCAGAAAGACAGCTTTATCGACTATTTCGATCTCCTCATTATCAATTTTTACAGAAGTTTTAACTTGTTTTACATTTGGTAGTGTGAATCGAATACATTTAGTTTTAGATCCATTTAGTAGCATATTATTAACATTAAACCAATATACTAATCTAGAGAGAGCATTGTTCACGTCGTCAATATTAGATTGTCGTCTTTTTACTTTAAATACCAATGAGGTATCATCTGCGAACAATACTATCCCATGATTTTCCTTCACGAGGAAAGGTAAGTCGTTAATATATACTAGAAATAAAAAAGGTCCCAATATGGATCCTTGAGGAACTCCTAAAGTTACAGGTGATCCAGGGGAACGTTTACCGTTAATGTCGACACACTGAATCCTATCACTCAGGTAAGAAGAAAGAAGATCCAATGCGCCGTCCCCGATACCGTAGTGTCGTAGCTTCATGATCAAAGTATCATGTCGAACACAATCGAACGCTTTGGAGAGGTCACAGAATACGCCATATGCATCATGCGACTCCTCCCAAGCATCAAATATGTTTTCAATTAATGCAATGCCCGCATCAGTAGTCGAGCGACCCTTACTAAAACCGAACTGTTTATTGTGTAAAATATTGTTGTCATCAAAATGCTTTAGTAGCTGGTTCAATATAATTTTTTCAAAAATTTTGCTTAATGTAGGTAGTACTGATATGGGTCTAAAATTAGAGGGGTCCGATGTACTACCGGATTTAAATAATGGAATTACTTTACTAAATTTCATTTGATCAGGAAACACGCCACAATCTATGCACCTATTGAATATAATAACAAGCTCAGGTACAATAACTTCTATCAAGGATTTAACAATAGGAACAGAAATCCCCCATAAGTCTTTAGTTTTCTTTACATTGATTTGTTTAAGAATTACTAAAATATCATGTTTTTTAACATTTTTGAATTGAAAAGCTTTACTACATTCAGGTACATTTGCTTCTAAAAGAGATTTAGCAATGGGGGTAGATGAGTTTAGGGCTTTTGTCAGAGTAGTAGGCACATTAGTGAAAAAAATCTCAAACTCATTCGCAACATCTTGGTCAGTGTTTGTCATCCTTCCGCCAATGTCCAACTTAAAATCAATATTTTTGTTAAAGACTTTACCAGTTTCAGCATTTATTATTTTCCAAGTGGCTTTAATTTTATCATTACTATTCTGTATTGTAGATTTAATGTGTAAGGACTTCGCCAATATACAAACTCTTTTAAATATCTTTGAATAATTTTTAACGTAAGCCTTAAACTCCTCTGAAGTATGAAACTGTCTCTCTGCGTACAACTCGTAAAGTTTTCGTCTGCTTCTATGAATGCCGACCGTGGCCCAGTCACTGAACTCACGCTTGCCTGATACCACCATTGATTTGGACGTGAAAATAGATTGAAACTGTTCGTTAAGAACTGAAAAAAAGTTGTTGTATAATATGTTTGCATCCATGTCACATGGTAGAAATGGCATGACGTTAGCCAAATTCAATTTAAGTTTCTCTAGTCGAACGGCAGTTACTGGCACATATGTTATTTTTCTTTTGGGTATTGGTTTTTTTACTATTACAAAATTGACTAACTGGCCACTATGATCTGATTGCAATTTGTTTATAACAGATTTGCTAATAGCAGTAACATCTTCGGATATGAAGATGTTATCTATGCAGGTTGCAGTAGTTTCAGTAGTTCTGGTAGGCTCCAGAAACAAATTAGTTAGTTTGTGTGATTGAGACAAATTTAAAAGTATGGTGGAGAAAGAAGATACTTTAAGTAAATCAACATTAAAATCCCCACATACAATCAATTGCTTTTTTGATTTTGTTAGTTTTGCTAACATTGTATCTAATATGTCAATAAATTTCTTAAAATTGTACGGCTTTGGTCGTCTGTACACACATGCTATTATTAACTGCTCCAGTTCTACACAAGCTATTTCAGTTACACATTCTACAGACATAGATACGATATCTTTTCTTTCTTTATATTTTAGCTGTTTATTCAATAAAATAAGAGAACCTCCTTGCTTCGTATTTACCCTGCAGAATGAGCTGCCAACCTGGTGATCGCTGAAACTGAACATGAGCTCGTGAGCCCGGAGGTGATGCTCAGTTAAGCACACAATATCAATAATTTCAGAGTTCATATACAGTTCCAGTGTTAGTCTTTTGCCCTCTGCAAAGCCACGGATATTCTGATGCACCAGGTTGATACTACTTACATAGTTTATTTTACATTTTTTTATTTGAGGGCAATTATTAAGGTAATTATGATTATTCGACTCATCGGATAGCGCAATTAAAAGTTGACTATTACAGCTAGAGGATACCTCCATTGTCACAGAATCTATTTTAGACAAAATAACATTTATGTCATTGTGTTTAATGCAAGAGCGTGCCTCTTTTGTCTTAGAAGTTAATTTAAATTAGGTGGATATGAACAATTACCCAGTGTCAAATTATTATATTGAAGTCGGTTACAATGCTCAATAGAAGCATTTTGGGTAGCCAAGTTATTGGCTGTAGTTTTAAAAAAATAATGTAGCGAAATGGCTACTTGTCTTTTAATATAATCTGAAAGCTTATGCTTACCCTTCGT
Source organism: Idaea biselata (assembly GCA_958496205.1). NCBI lineage: Eukaryota > Metazoa > Arthropoda > Insecta > Lepidoptera > Geometridae > Idaea > Idaea biselata. The sequence continues at coordinate 11,281,608 of OY292395.1, forward strand.
CAAATAATAATTATTACTAATAATATTATTTATGTCAATAACATTGAACTTCTTATTGTAACAAGATATTGTGTTCAATGTCAAGTTTATGTTATATCTTAGCCTATTTTCCGCAGCTGGCAAGTCATTATAGTAGGGAAGTGTAAACATTACAATTTTGTTTATATTAAGTGAATCTAAAGTATCACAATATTGAATAAGGTCTCTTTTGGTTAGACTTCCCCTATTTCCCATAAAAATAACTAGATTATCGCTTTTATTAAATTTATAGTTACTAATGCATTGCATTATCTGTAAATAAGATGCAGATGGCATACAAAAGTTAAAGTTAAAGACTTAAAGCAGACTAGTCGGTTTCAAAATTGCCGACTAGTCGGCCGACTAGTCGGCAATGCAGATCATTATAATTCCCAGATATTTGGGTTAATCATGACTACTCGGCGATTGTTGGTATTTTTGGATAAATTTGCACTTCGAAAGTTGTAAAGAAACTTCCAAAAAATGTTAAAATAAAAATAAAAGTCATTATGCCTTACAAACTAAAATTATTATTAAGTGACTTAATTTTACCATACCATTTGTTCCTACCATTTGTTTACGGACCTTGGATTATCTTGTAATATATTTTACGAATTAAAATAATATCCAAATCTAAGCAATTAATAAAAAAATCCTTGCAAATTAGTTGTACATTGCAATTAAAATAATTTTCTTAATTGCTGAATGATCAATTTTCGTGTTTCGTTAAACAAATTAAGTCCACCTAAATTATGTATGCACTAACTGTATGTATATAAGAATCGTTACAGCAGTCCTTACAATATTGTCGAAAAAATCCACTGTAAATCAGTTCAGTCAGTATCTACTCTGAATAACAATGATGAAGAAATTCTTTGTCTTATTGGCAATTGTTGCCGTCGCTTATGCGGACAGTTTCAATGGTGACACTTGTCCCGAGGGCTATGACTACACCCCCAATGGAACCCCACAAAACCCACTTGCAAAATGTTCGGCAGCATGCGTACCAGGGTATGGTAGAGCAGACAGCGGAGCGTGTGAACCCATTGAGTTATTAAGTAGTAACTAGAGATGATGTCTCAAACAAACTTCATGTTCCTTTTACACAAAATCAATAAAACAAGCAGCTACAGCGCTGACAATATTGTAACGTCTTTTGTGAAAATGAAAAATAATATCACTGGCAGCGCTTTTCCCTTCAGTAAATGACGCTTGTGACGTTTTAGTCAAAAGCATCATAGAGTAACGTGCCAGATAGGACAATTCGATTAATCTAAAAATCTATTTAAGAAATTAGCTAAACTTTGAATTAGAATTTTAAAAAATCGTTGAGTATATGGATGTACGCGTGTGTCTGTTGCATATCTACGATAAAGCTACCGTCAATTTATATACTTAAACACCCAACACTCCTTGCCCTGCGGTTTCTCCTTCATTTCACTATTTTTTACTGACTCCAAAAAAAGAAGGAGGTTTTCAAGATATTCACGCTGTGCTCTACTATATTATGTATATTATGTACGATTTCGATGATTTTTTTTATCGACGAGCTTGAAGAGTTCAGTCTGTTCTGCAAAGAAACTAATGGCCTAGAATCGATAGTTTTCGATATATTTACGTTTTGAGTTTGACAGCTGTCATCCAAAACGAAAACATAGAAGTACCCTATCACTTATGCTAAGGAAGTAGTGATCTAGTGTAAATTGTTTTAGAGCTATCATCGGTTTAAGTTTGACAGGCTGTCTGGCTGTCATGTTTTGTCCCTATTTTGATCGTAAATATCTTGGAAACTATTGATGGAATGGATTTGGTTTTATTACTAATCGCCTCTAAAAAAATATATAAAGAAACGTCTCCTGATCAGAACCTACCTAATGTCAATCAAATATCACACTTGACAATAAGTGTCGCTACTAAAAAGATTATATGGTAACAGAAAATAAATCAAGGAGTTTAGAAGGTCTGTAGAGTTTGCATGTAATCCTTGCCCTCGCTGTTCTTATTTATATATTTATTTCTGTGGTCAAGTGTCCAGGCATTTTAAAAAAATTGACGATTTCTATTTAGGATTAAATAAAACAACAATTTTTCTAGCTCATTAAAATTTTGCAAAGTCACACAAAAGGTGTTTGATAGCACCCGTGAGGTGGCCGCGGAGCTAGTCTGGAATACATTTTCTCATCGATCGCAGGTTTTTATACTTAACTACACAGGTGGCCCGCGCCCCCCTGTAAAAGTCTCTGCACCCCCCTGGGGGGCGCGCCCCCCACTTTGGGAATCCCTGTATTAGATAGATAAGTAGTCTAAAACCATTTTTATGTTTTAAATACTGTGTTTCTAAACACTTAATAAAAACATTGATTTATTAGGAACTGTTTTAATCATGCCTGGTTTTACTGCACGCATCGACATAAAATTTGTGTATAAATTGTCGATGGGACATTTTCGTTCGATGTGCGAATATACGGAAATTGAAGAAATAATAATTCCAATATTAATTTTATATCATTATGCCTTACAAACTAAAATTATTATTAAGTTACTTAATTTTACCATACCATTTGTTCGTACCATTTGTTTACGGACCTTGGATTATCTTGTAATATATTTTACGAATTAAAATAATATCCAAATCTAAGCAATTTACAAAAAAATCCTTGCAAATTAGTTGTACATTGCAATTAAAATAATTTTCTTAATTGCTGAATGATCAATTTTCGTGTTTCGTTAAACAAATTAAGTCCACCTAAATTATGTATGCACTAACTGTATATAAGAATCGTTACAGCAGTCCTTACAATATTGTCGAATAAATCCACTGTAAATCAGTTCAGTCAGTTCCTACTCTGAATAACAATGATGAAGAAATTCTTTGTCTTATTGGCAATTGTTGCCGTCGCTTATGCGGACAGTTTCAAGGGTGACACTTGTCCCGAGGGCTATGACTACACCCCCAATGGAACCCCACAAAACCCACTTGCAAAATGTTCGGCAGCATGCGTACCAGGGTATGGTAGAGCAGCCAGCGGAGCGTGTGAACCAAACTTTTAGTCCACTTTGATCACCTGGGTGATATCCACCCACCCAAATTAAATCACCCAGGCGAACAAAGGCGACTTTATTTTTTCGTGGAGTGGACTTTTATCACCTACTTAACCATACTAATAAAAACTTCCAAAAAAAAACAGACAACTTAATATTTACTTAATTAGACCCACAAGAAATTAAGAATAGGGTATATTATTATCATGCTGTGCTAACAAAAGCCTTTGTTTTTACTTACTACACTTTATGAGACAAACAAACAAGATGCAAACAAGACCTAAACTGAAAATCCCCGTCGAAATCATCGAAAATTGTTGATTATTTTTTGTTTTTCATTATTTTCGTTTAGACCGTTTGTAAATGGCATTTTTTTTTTGATATTTGCTTGTAAATTGTTTAGTTTTGGTGGCAAAATAATCAATTCAAAATTACAAACAGATGCTCACATGGAGTAATAAAATTCGCCACTATTTTTATTGTACATTCCTACCCGCATTGTTAAAATTCTAAATGTCACATAGTATTATATTCACGTGATATTGGCCCAAATTGCCCTTAATGGCAGAAAGGCAATTACTAAAGAACTGAACAGGGGTCCGATTATGTACTCAGTGATATTTAGTTTATTCTGTATATATTTTAGTGTATAAATACTTCAGTCTTCGTGTAGGTAAGTTTTAAATTGTAAGATGAATGAGCCACCTGACCCTGGAGTAGGGTTGCCAACCGTACTATCTTCTTTCTAATATATAAAATTTCCATGTCACAATGTTAGTTACCGTACTCCTCCGAAACGGCGCGACCGAGTTTTACCAAATTTTATATGCGTATTCAGTAGGTCTGAGAATCGGCTACTATCTATAATTTATAAGGCAAAACAACGTTTGCCGGGTCAGCTAGTAATATATAGTATTGTACTATATTTCAGCCCTGCGTACTATATACTTTTGAAAGCACATATAGTACGCAAAAATACTATATTTTCACGTAAACCTTCGTGTTTATGAAATAAGGTTGACTTCATTGTTAATGAGGAGGAACACTAACTTTTTATCCCGGCAGAGGGCGTTGGTCGACTGATCTTAGGTTTGAATTACGAACTGTCAAACAGGTGTTTTTTACAACTCTCGGCGCCAAATTGGCCATATCGGTCTCAAACCGAAAGAAAAAAAAAACTCGGCGTTTTCATTTGTCATCATCATCAAAAAAAAAAAAGATCATCCGACTCCAGCGCCATCTGCTCACAGCTTTGCGTGTGCCACCCCATTGTGTCAGTTTTGATGTATATAGTCACGAACATTTCAAATAAGATTTCAGACCTCACTCAGGCGCTATCGGGAGAGCACTTTCACGTCGTTTGGAGGGAAAAAATAAATCGCTGTAAGTATAGACACATAAATTGATCATCGCTTCTTGATCTTGATACAAAAAAGTAAATAATAAAACTTGGTAGGTACATATTTATTTCTTTTTTAAGCTATTGCATAGCTTTTATAACGGCTTTTATTTTGAGCTTTGAATCAAGAAATTTCGTAACGAAAAAAACCTAACACCCCCAACAATTATTCTTGTAGCTCGGCCGAGCTACATGGTAGGCGGATTTTTTAAAAATAATATAGGCCGATTTTTTTTAAATTAAATTTTTTTTTTTTTTATAGGCGATTAGTGAAAAATAAAAGACGATCGAAATAGGCACAAAATATGACAGCCAGACAGCCTGTCAAACTTGAACCGTTATAATATCTCGGAAACTATTGACGCTAGACCACTACTTAGGATAAGTGATATAGTCTAAGAGCCCAGAACACTCAACCTAGTCTCATCAGATTACCGGATGAAATATATATAATTAGTTACATTATTAATGGTAGAACACGAAATGGCTATGCTGCAATGCAAAAAACCTGGCGGCCATAGTTAAAAATTAAAATGAAAAAAGTTAAAAATATCGGTTTCTAGTACGATAAGATTCCCAAGATTCGTTTGTTCCTGGACACAGGGGAGGAGTCGGAGTATACGATAAAGTTGTGCTGCAAGTCCTAAATACTGGCCTTCAGAGTTGCTGCAGCATGGGAAGTGACGACTCGTACCTAGGAATCTAGTACCATCGGTCTCCTCAAAAATCAAAGTTCATTCGAAAGATCATCAATTTCTGTGTAAGAAAAACCACTGCTGCATTTTCCAAACAGTGGCGAAAGTGGTTGCTGCAGCGATTGAAAGTACTGCAAAACTGCAAATATATGAAGTTTGTGTTTGTAGAAAACTGGACCGAATAATTTTTAAACTACTCGTTCAAATTGAATGAAATTTGAAATACACCGTCTTTATACAATGCCTGCTTGGTTACAGACAAATCAGGTTTCTAGTTATATTCACAACGAAGTTATAGGAGGTCGAAAAAGGTTAGAAGTTACCTAGTTATCTACCTAGTACCATTGATCTTCTCAAAAAATCAAAGTTCATTCGAAAGATAATCAATTTCGGTGTAAGAAAAACCACTGCTGCATTTTCCAAACAGTGGAGAAAGTGGTTGCTGCAACGACGATGAAGGTCACCCTCCGCGCAGTTGCATCCGGCGTTTCGATACAGTTTCGTCAGCATCACCTGGTTCCTTTGGGTTGGTACTGATTGTTTACTCGTGTCACGGTCAGGGAAGAATAATTTACGTGTCGTTGATTGTTTAAACAAATAAATCTGAAAGTCCGCATCCAAATTGAATGCAATAAAAAATGAAAATTAGTTATTCGAATGATTTGATCATTATATCAATATATACGACGACATGACTGGTTACAGACAGACTTGAATGACGGACAGACGGACAGACAGCGGATCTCAATAATACGATCCAATTTTACCCTTTAGGTACTGCACCCTAAAAACTACTAACAATCCGTATTAACCCAAAGGAACCAGGTGATGTTGACAAAACTGTATCGAAACGGCGGCTGCAACTGCGCGGAGGGTGACCTTTATCGTCGTTGCAGCAACCACTTTCTCCACTGTTTGGATTGAATTATTGACCTGAATTATCTGTAACCAAGCAGGCATTGTATCATCATCATCATCAGCCATAGTCCGTCCACTGCTGAACGTAGGCCTCCTTCATGTTTCGCCACATCTCTCGATCCAGGGCTTCAGGAAAATGCAGCAGTGGTTTTTCTTACACAGAAATTGATGATCTTTCGAATGAACTTTGATTTTTTAAGAAGACCGATGGTACTAGATTCCTAGGTACGAGGGGTCGCTTCTTATCCTGCAGCACTGTCAAGGCCAGTCTTTAGGACTTGCAGCACAGCTTTATCGTATACTCCGACCCCTCCCCTGTGTCGAGGAACAAACGAATCTTGGGAATCTTATCGTACTAGAAACCGATATTTTTAACTTTTTTCATTTTAATTTTTAACTATGGCCGCCAGGTTTTTTGCATTGCAGCATAGCCATTTCGTGTTCTACCATTAATAATGTAACTAATTATATATATTTCATCCGGTAATCTGATGAGACTAGGTTGAGTGTCACGCGCTCCTCTACTAATAGAGCTCGTCAAGATGTTCATTCTGGATGACAGCTGTCAAACTTAAAACGTCAATATCTCGGAAACTATTGACCCCCGACCACTACTTCCTTAGCATAAGTGATAGAGCTCTTCAAGATCTTCGTTTTGGATGACAGCTGTTAAACTTAAAACGTCAATATCTCGGAAACTATTGACCCTAGACCATTACTTCCTTAGCTTAAGTGATAGAGCTCGTCGAGATCTTCATTTTGGATGACAGCTGTCAAACTTTAAACGTCAATATCTCGGAAACTATTGACCCAGACCACTATTTCCTTAGCATAAGTGATAGAGCTCTTCAAGATCTTCGTTTTGGATGACAGCTGTCAAACTAAAACGTCAATATCTCTGAAACTATTGACCCTAGACCACTACTTCCTTAGCATAAGTGATAGAGCTCGTCAAAATCTTCATTTTGGATGACAGCTGACAAACTTTAAACGTCAATATCTCTGAAACTATTGACCCAGACCACTACTTTCTTAGCATAAGTGATAGAGCTCTTCAGGATCTTTGTTTTGGATGACAGCTGTCAAACTTAAAACGTCAATATCTCAGACACTATTGACCCTAGACCATTACTACCTTAGCATAAGTGATAGGGCACTTCGATATTGACATTTTAAGTTGGACAGCCGTCATTCAAAACGACGAGCTTGAAGAGTTCAGTCAGTTCTGCAAAGAAACTAATGGCCTAGAATCGATAGTTATCGATATATTTACGTTTTAAATTTGACAGCTGTCATCCAAAACGAAAACATAGAAGTACCCTATCACGTATGCTAAGGAAGTAGTGATCTAGTGTAAATAGTTTTAGAGCTATCATCGGTTTAAGTTTGACAGGCTGTCTGGCTCTCATGTTTTGTCCCTATTTTGATCGTAAATATCTTGGAAACTATTGATGGAATGGATTTGGTTTTTTTACTAATCGCCTCTAAAAAAATATATAAAGAAACGCCTCCTGATCAGAACCTACCTAATGTCAATCAAATATCACACTTGACAATAAGTGTCGCTACTAAAAAGATTATATGGTAACAGAAAATAAATCAAGGAGTTAAGAAGGTCTGTAGAGTTTGCATGTAATCCTTGCCCTCACTGTTCTTATTTATATATTTATTTCTGTGGTCAAGTGTCCAGGCATTTTAAAAAAAATGACGATTTCTATTTAGGAAATCGTCAATTTCTTTCGCAAAATTTCGCAAAACGTCTAATTTGCAGTTGTATAGTTGTTGTTGATAATGATAACCTGTTAAACGTTCTCTTCTGTCCTAAATACGTTCTTAAATTACGCCCTAAGTCTTAAGATGACGTCCTGAGGCAGTCTCAAGATGACGTCTCGAGGCTAAAACAAATTAAGGTATTTTTGGGACCTCCCGACGTCATCATTTATGACGTCAATTACGTCGCAGTAGGTGATTTGTACGTCATTATAACGTCGATTTGCTACCTGGGTGATGATGATGAATGATGCATTTTTCTGGAATTTCAAACTTCTCTGGTATATTTTCCAAAAACCATCATACAAGCTTTGTAAAACCACAAAATAAACAAAGTCCTGACAGTGCATACTCAACTAAAAAGTTACGAATAGTGAATGAAATAAACGAATATGTAACCCAAATTTAAAACTTTAAAATGTAATAATAATAATAAACCTTATAATGGTAAGACGCGTCTTCTTAAAAACATTTTACGTTTCAAACTTTTTGAAAAGAGATCAAATACCGAAATAAAAATATGACATAATGTAACGACTATTAGACTATAATAATAAAATCAATTTCAAGTATCAAGACATGTCAGTTTATTTATAGTTTTCCGCATAGCACTCGTTTCTGTGTGAGTGAGCCATGCACGTGTAGTAGTAAGTCTAAATACCTAAAATTTAACAGCGTTAAAACGATATAACGTCCTAAATAATATTTAATATTAAAACAACCTAAAACTTTCCCTTCCCAAGTTTTCCCTAACCTTACTATCAAAACGTGACGTGACAAAACTTTTTTTTTTAAATCTATTGTTGTTGAGATTGCCTGATCATGATCAGTCGCCACTCTGAGAGCCATGAGGTTAAGTCGCGGTGTTTTCAAACGGTTGTTATCCTTCACCATAGGAGCGATGTAAGCAGCGCATAGAAGATGTAAAGAATAATAGCCATATCTTTAGTGACACTCGCAGAACTAAAACGGCTACATACGGAAAACGCCCAGTGAAACCTTTAACTATTTTTAGGTATAACTATTAGTAAAGTGCCTTAGAAATATGTAATACATACCTATAAGCAGGGAAAGTAGGTTTGTTTGGAGTTGAGGTAGGCACGCTGGCTGCAGGGAACAGTGGCCGCATACCCGGCATCATCATACTAGAATAAACATACATCAAGTCACTATTTTATGATCAACAACAAGTTTTCTAAAATATCTACCTGACATTGATAAAAATAATCTATTTCTTAATTAAAAATATAGCAATATAGATAATGGAACAGAGAAAGATAAAAAGCAAATAAAACAGTACTTTCAACAAAATTAGAACAATTAAAACTTAATACCATGAATAAAAATAAATAAAAGAGACTTTAAGTAAAAGGCGTCCTCAAAGGGGGTCCTTGCGAAGCGTCGTCCCCAGAAGGCCGGCAACATTCTCTCTCGGGATAGCCAAACCAATCATTTGAGCGAAAAAGCTCCGGTCGCCAGAAACCTCATTCAGACGCGCCCTGAGGTATCTAAAAGGTTGAGGCTCTAGGACCCCAAGGACCCAAACCCCCATTGTTAACAACTTAACTGTCCAGTGAGTCACATACGACTCACGCTGATCTTTTCGAATACGTTTAGGAGTCACAGGTGACTCATTTTTTTTAATACAATTTTGAGACATATTTTTGGTATGAGCGTGGCATAAAAATACTAAAGAAAAATATGTGAACATATAGAAAAATAAATGATTTTGTTTAGACTTTCAAATGGGATAAAATGACGGACGTGGGGTAGTTGAGAATTTTATTGTAGAGGAACAGTTAAGTTGTTAAATATATATTTAGGGTTCTGTACCCAATGGGTAAAAACGAGACCCTATTACTGAGACTCTGCTGTTTGTCTGTCTCCAGGCTGTATCTCTTGAACCGTGTTAGCTAGACAGTAGAAATTTTCTCTATTATAATTTATATAGAACCTATAAATTATAAGAATCCAGTAGGATTATGTACTAACCGAGGCTGCATAAACTGCATCATAGGGTTCATCTGCATAGGATTCATTCCGGAATACATTCCCGAAGGCATAGGTCCCATCGGTGTTGGCAGGATGCCAGGAGTCACAGACGATGGTCCCGCTCCCAGCTGCACAGTTACAAAAACCCATGTAGCAAATGTGAATGTAGGAATAAAGCTGTGTTTATGATATGTTTAGATAATAATGTCCGTAAATAAAGTTTAGGCGCAATTGGTTGGGTATTAATTTTGTCACATAGTAGGAAAAAGATATTAAATGTGTTGGTGGCCTAATTTTCAAGTTATTCTCATTATATTAGTTTAATTTGGCAGTCTGTAAGTTGTTGCAAATGAGTGAGAAGGTCTTAGAGGCTGCCTCTTAGAGGCCAAAAGTTTGGCAGTCAGTTCAGAATGAATGAAGGTATATGGTTCAGTCCATTTTGAACATAGGGTTAGCAGTGGCACAAATTAAATTTAATGAGGAGGAACACTAACTTTTTATCCCGGCAGAGGGCGTTTGTCGACTAATCTTAGGTTTGAATTAAGAACTGTCAAACAGGTGTCGGTCTGAGACCGAAAGAATAAAAAAAAAACTCGGCGTTTCCATTGGTGGAGAACCATCATCGAAAAAAAAAAGATCATCTGATGCCAGCGCCATCTACTTACAGCTTTGCGTGTGCCACCCCATTATGTTATTAAACAATACCTTTGTTATTTATAAATTGTTTTGTTAAAACAAATGAATTTTATTTACATAACCATAAGATATAATTAGAGTACATTATTGAACTAATTAAATCAGTGTTGAAATCCAAAGTCAATAAGACTAACAATGCAGTCACAATTGTGCCATTTTAGTTAAATTTTCCTTAAACCAATGGAATGGGATTGACCTTCTGGACAGACATAGGGCCTGGTTGGAACGGCCGCCACTGTCGGGGACTGCTTGATGTAGTCCGGTAGGAATTTCTCACTTGTCCCATACTTGTCGAGCAATGGACACTGTGGGGTTTAGTTGGTAAACCTATGCGGTTGGTATTGCACCTCCCGAGCAATGAAGCCCAATACCTGGGCTGCTGTCTGAGAGTGGTTTAGTGCACAAGTTGAAAAAGGTTTAAAAATAGTGGTTGCAGGTTTGATTTCCATTGGAAACAAGTACATGTCTCATAGTAAATTTGAGCAGAATAGTAGTATGAAATTATGACTTCAATCATTGAAATCAACTGCAACTGCATCACCAGGAATGGAAACTTGTTTCTTTGTGGAATCTTTGAACATATTTGTGGACATGCACAATCTAACACGATTATAGTTAAAGTAACCAGCTACGCCTAAACATATTCTATAAAATAGTGTTAAAACAGTGTTTTAATAAGACAAGGTGCATTTAAAACTTTCCAAACGTGAAGTGAAATGATGCTATAGACATTTACAATGAAACATCAAACTTACTGTTCTAGAATTTGACTGTAATCTAATTTGAAAACATCAATTAGGTATTTCACTTGTTAAAAGTTTTATCAAAATGTGTCTTACCAATGCAGGTGTTGCTTTTTTCTTTGCGGACGGCTCATCGTCTTCACTGTCTGAACCTTTGCCACCACCTAAACAGTCACACAGTTTAGTATGCAGTTAGTGGTACAAAACATTGGCTCCTATCCCAGTACAAAAACTACACACCTAAGGCTAAACCCAAGCAAAATAATGAGTAAAATGTACATACATCAGCTTCCAAAGATGAATTTCTGTGGAGGATTAAAATTCAATGATAAGTTATACCTGATTTTTGCTTCTCATGCTCTCTCACATCTTCGGGAGGGATTCCTTCCATACCATAGATTTCTATTTCTATATTTGACCTATTTGGTAATGAATTTGGTACTTTGTCTATGGCCTCTTTGTGGACCTGAAACAAAACAGCGTATTAAAAATTGACCGCCAAAATTAGTGAGGAAAATAGTCCGTTGGTGTATATTGGTAACAAACCCATGTGAAATATGGATATTGGGAGTACATAAAGGAATATTTCCTAAACTAAAGTAGGTTTGGTAATCAAGTCGGACCAAAATACTGAGAGATAAATGTGGAAATTGAAAAAGGCCACTCGGGTATGGTCGTGGGCGGGTGGGGCAGTTGCCAAGTTTATATTAGTGACGCACACGAGTACATCTTACCTGCATGCAGTGTATTGACAATCCTGGCCCTGTATACAGTTTCTTGTGACAAATATGACATTTGAAATGTTTCGCCTTTTGGTGTTGTATCAAGATTTTCTCGTCGTCGAATTCCCTGTTGCAGTACCTGAACGAGTGCTAAAGAAATCTACCCAATCCATCATCCGAACAATAAACATGTTAATTTAGTTAGGATTGACCTAAATCACGAAGGTCATAGACCGTTGAATTAATTTCGTAATGCGGTTTTTATAAAAGGATACCAGCACCATGGTTTCGATGCCTTCTTCTTCTTCCTACCCATTGCGATTTAACACTAAGAAAAACTTAAAAAGGAACAATTATTAGACCTTAAAGATTACAAGAATTCACTTAACACTTAAAATTGCAGCTAAATCTCAAAATTATTGCATATAATCCGTTAAAATTGTTAACAACGACAGACAAAAGACACGCAAACTGATTTCAATCAAAATGGCGGCTGCAGAATATTTTTTTTGTTCAAGTTCGCTTTGTGCCTTATACTTCTGCCATAGACAACACCAGATGGTACGAAGAATTGGCTATGGAAAAGCATAGGAAATATTGTGTTTTTTTACCGATTTTTATGTTAGAGTTAACAAATATTGTAAATAGAAATCACTAGCGGAAGCCAACTCACAGACTTTTGGCGGCCCGAATTTGAAACTTTTAGCAGCGACTATTAAATAGGAATCGTAAACTACTGGGCAATCCTAATCAATCACAAATCTTTTATTAGTAAAACGCAGTTTGCTTATTGCGTATTTTGCCTGTTATCTGTACTCATGTTATTTACTTATCTAAAAACCCATTGCGTATGTGTTCATTCGAAAGTAAGTATAGTTACGTGCATTATAGGTCAAGAGCGAGACGAATAATAATAGTTTAATTTTATAATGTAATAACTAGCTAAGAAGGTAAATTAAGCACATGGATTCGTTTTGTAAATAATACCGCAGTAGATACCTAAGCCTAAGGAACAGCAGTGATAAGGACATTACTGTTTTTAGTGAATTGTTATTTTAAAATTTACCGCCATTTTACTATGATTCTCCCTCAACTATGACGAATTGACTGCTTTGTATCTGCAATAAAATTAATTATCTATACATATAATAAAATCGTAACTTAGCGGTGTCTGTTTTTGGAAGATTTAAAAAAAATATAAATTGTATGGGTATCTATTAATGCAGTAGAACCTATTTTTCTGGTTGTCTGTTTGTCTGTTTTTTGAAGATACTAAAAAAAACAAATTTTATGGGTATCTATTAACGCAAAAGAACCTATTAAAAAAATATCTTCTATCTATACATATAATAAAATCGTAACTTAGCGGTGTCTGTTTTTGGAAGATATAAAAAAAATATAAATTGTATGGGTATCTATTAACGCAGTAGAACCTATTTTTCTGTTTTTCTGGTTGTATGTTTGTCTGTTTGTCTGTTTTTTGAAGATACTAAAAAAAAATCAAATTTTATGGGTATCTATTAACGCAAAAGAACCTATTAAAAAAATAAAAAGGTTGTCTGTTTGTCTGTTTGTGTGTGGCTTTGACTACGCTAATCTCAGAAACGGCTCATACGATTTTAACCAAATTCGGTATGCCGATAGCTTTTGACCCCGGTTAGGCTTTAGGCTATTTTTTATCCGGATATCAAGTCCGGTTATCCGGAAATAGTGATTTTTCTAATTTTCTCCTAATTGATTTCAATGTTGTATCAAAGAAGTATGTTGTGAGCAATCAACACATAAATTCCGGATATCTGGATATCGAAAAATTAGAACAAAAAACCGGTTATCCGGAAATTAAAAAAAAATCAGATATTGGACCTATCCGTATGTCCAGAATGTCTACTGCGTTTCTCCGAATGATAATTAGTGACGTTCGAAATTTAAAATTTGTTTGAAACTTTTGAAGAAACTTTTTGGTCGGACCGACCAATAATTCAAAATTCTATAGGTACTTATACTAAAATTGTAAATGAGAGATGTCTGTTTTTGGAAGATACTAAATGAAAAATTTTATGAGTAAGTAGTATCTATTTTTAACCGACTTCAAAAAAGGAGGAGGTTCTTAATTCGACCCGTACTTATATGGTTTGTATGTATGTATGTATGAATGAATGAATGAATGGATTCCATCAATATAATATTATGAAGTACTAGGTACAACTTGATGGACCACATGAAACCACTTTCTCATCAGAAAAACTCCTGTGATTAAAGTTACGGTTACAATTTTGATGATTTTTATTGGCAGTCAAGAATGCACCAAAAAGGGTAAAATAAGATAAATTAAAAAAATTAAAACCGACTTCAGAAAAAAGGGACAAAATAACATCTCATATATACAGTACTAGAGATGGGCCGACTAGGGGTTCTGCCGACTAGCAGACTAGCCGACTAGTCGGTTCCAAAATTGCCGACTAGTCGGCCGACTAGTCGGCAATGCAGATCATTATAATTCCGGGATATTTGGGTTAATAATGATCACTCGGTGATTGTTGCTATTTTTGGATAAATTTGCACTTCGAAAACTATAGTAAAACTTCCAAAAAATAGTTGAAATAAAAATAAAAATTGGAAAAAAAAATGGAGCTGAGGCATAGTCATGACATTTTAGATGTTTAGATGATGTATGTAAGCTATGACGTGTTTTGTTTACGTTTTTTTGACTACCCACCTTCTAAACTGTACTTCTAATTAAAGAAATATTGATATTATTGCATGTTTGTTACTTGACGACTAGTCGGCATAATTTGCCGACTAGTCGGCACCTGCCGATTAGTCGGTTAAACTGCCGACTAGTCGGCTTTCCCGACTAGTCGGCGACTAGTCGGCCCATCTCTATACAGTACCACCAACTTATTTGTTATGTAAGCTGAAATCGGGCAGTTTTTCGGATTGCGTGTAGTTTCCCTCCCGATGTACGTCCACCTTACCGTAGTGGGGGGACTCAGTAGCTGGGCGGCGGGCAGTGAAGCTACAAGGCGCACAAGATGGGAAGCCGAGCTTGCCTGGCTTCTAACCCGTGAACCCGCATCAGCGGGGTCGGGGATCCTTTTTCGCAAGGAAGGGGCCGCGTGGAAGAAAACCACTATAAAAAATTACGAGGGGGTGCCGGGCCGTCGTGGTTTTTGCCAGGGCCTGTCAGTTAACCGCAAGTCTGCGTCAGCGGGTCCGAGGGTCCTTTCGGCAAGGAGGGAAGGCCGTGTGGAAGACAACCACTTTAAAAAATCGCCTCAGCCCGGGGTGGTGAACTTGGGGCTTTCGGAGCCTAGGATTACCGCCGGCTATCTCGAGACTCGATCTTGAGATAGTGGCGTGTCCGTGCCTCTTGGAAAGGGATTGTCCTTCGGGACAGAGATGTGGCCGTCCAAGTAGGTGGATGTAGTCCGCGACTTCCCACTGACCTCGGCACTTGCGGAAGGAGGAACGCCGAGGGGGCTTAATTTCTTCTATTTTTGAAGTCAGGTTAATTATTTTATATTTTCTACTAAGGCTACTTTGTCGTTACCTACCCTATTTACAAGTTACCTACCGCTGTGCAAAATCAACACTTAAACAGACTCCGCCATGATTGTCTTCAGCTCAGCAACAGTCTTCCCTGGTCGTCCGTTTAAGCATAGATTTTTGCACAGCGATAAGTAGGTGTTCCAAAAACGCTGACAAAGTCGCGGGCACAGCTAGTCATTGAATATATTACCATTATTGGCTATAATAATTTCCAAGTGACCAAAAAAAAAATAAAAACAAAATACCTAGGTAAACTAGTGACTGTACCTTACTACGTGTGCCTACACGTGTTGCCTATCATTATTTTAATTTGATTTGTCCACGACAAGAGAATCCCAAAACAAATTATTGCAGTTTGCTTACATTTTCATGAGTATAAACAAACATGCCTAACCGGTTTCTCATGTTTTAAATTTAACTAGCAGTCCCCGCGACTTCGTCCGCTTAATTTTATTGAAAATATAATATAGCCTATAGCCTTCCTCAATAAATGAACTATCCAACACTGAAAGAGTTTTTCAAATCCTACCAGGCAGAGCGGTCCCTAAGATTAGTGCATTCAAACAAACAAACTCTTCGGTTTCACCCGCGTAAGTCCCGATCCTACGGTATTTTTTTTCAAAAACCCTTTCCTATTGGATACCTACACACGACAAGGAATACTTAAACATTTGCAAAATTTCATGTCTATAGGAACATGCAGCGGTTTGGGATCTGCGTTGATATATACAGGATGTTTTGACGAGGGGGTATTAAGCCGAAAGGGGGTTGTTCTAGAGGTCTAGGCGTACAACTTTTATTCTACCACTTTTGGAAATTCGAACTTTTTTTCGAAAAATTTAAAGTTGTATAACTAAAAAAAACAGCTGTTTTTGTAAAAAAAAAAAGACAATTGATGTTTAGATTGTAGGTGGTGGTCCAAACTAAATAAAAGGGCACCTTAAGGCCAATGACCTCAAACTCTAAAAAACATCTGATTTTCATGCAAACTTTAAACTCAAAATTTACATGAGGAATTCCCACAGGCCTCGACACTTGTGGAGCGAGGGACACCATGGGGGCTTAGATTTTAAACCTATGGTAGGGAGCCCAACGAGACTGGCCTGACGGTGCATAAGGCGCATTACCCAAGTAAAAAAACCCGGCCAAGTGCGAAACTCGCTCACGAAGGGTTCCGTACCACTATCGCAATTGGGCACGGAACCCTAAAATGGTTTACAACAACTTTAATTCAAAGAAAATCTGAAACTTATAAGAAACTCTTTGGTAAGTGAAGGCAGACTGGTATATTTGACAGATAGGGTAGCCATTTTTAATTTCATGACCTACTCGATTCGATGTTTTTGAAACACGTTTGTGGTATGGGAGCCCTTCTTAAATATTTGTTTTATTTTGTTTTATTTTGTTGTTGTAGCGGCAACCGAAATACATCTTCTGTGAAAATTTCAACCTTCTAGCTATTACGGTTCATGAGATACAGCCTGGTGACAGACGGACAGACGGACGGACGGACAGACAGACAGCGAAGTCTCAGTAATAGGGTCCCGTTTTTACCCTTTGGTTACGGAACCCTAAAAAGATATCATGTAGTTAAGCTGCCCGACTTTAGCTTACATTACAGATAAGTCGGTTGCACTGTATGTAGGAGAGGTTATTTTTATTGTTTTGTCCTTTTTTTCGAAGTCGGGTTTTGATTTTTTTTTATTTTCGATAAAAGCTACTTCTTATAATAAGAAATGCGAATAAGCATGCAACAAGTTACCTACAGCTGCACTGTGCAAAATCTACACTTAAATAGACTTTATATCGGGATGAGAAGTAGCCTTTATGTGTTACCTACTCCAAATCTCTAACAATCTACATATAAGCTAGGTACCAACTGAGTTTCATCGCAATCGCTTCAACAGTTTTAACGTGAAGGAGCAACAAAAATATACACATACCTGTTTACAACTTTCTCCTTGAAATATTAGTAGGTTTATAATTACCTAATATTTAGAAATATGTTTGAGAAAAAATACTCCTTCAAAAACTCAATCGCGGCCAGGCTTGAACTCGCGTCTTTAGGTCTTTGGATCAAAGACGCGAATTCAATCCTCGCCGCGGTGAGTTTTTAAGGCTTATTTTTCTTTAAAAATATTTCTAGTAAAGCTGCCTTGAACAATAAAAAACTGATAACGAAATAGCTTATGTTTATAAAAAAATTAAGCTATTAAAACAAGGTGTTTTCGGCGAATGTTCAAGAAATAATATTAAAAAGCACACTCCAACCGCACATCTCATTTCGCTCGTAGCGTTTCCAAAAGTTAGGTACTTAGAAGTACAGCAACGCAGGTACTCGTAGGTAGTCGCTATATTGTACTAAATTATAAAAGGAAATAAAGAAATAACTTTAAAATGATGCAAACACAGAAACAGACAACATAAGCCTACTAAGTTGCAAAACACTCGGAGGCACGGCACAAAGGATTTGCATTACTATTTGTCATAGCATTACTCAGATCACTGGTATCAGTTGGCTATCATTATTGTTTATCACGAAGAGGGCAAATCTCCTTCTTGACATGTCGGTGAGATATACATGTACCGCGGTGTGAACTAGACAAGTTTTCTGGGCTTTGCTCGTAGTTATTAATACTTTGTTAATAAGTTTCCCGCTGAACGAAAATTCTTTCAGCTATAGAGACTATTCTTAACATACATCGATTGTTTTTCGTATGTTTTCATTTCATTCGCGATGAAAACGATTGTTGTATGTTTTTTAAAGCGCGAAAGAGGCGAAAGAGTCATTTTTCTTTGGAGTTGGAAACGCAGCTTAGATTTAGACCACATCACTGACGTATAGAACGTACTGATCGGTGGACCACATCAATAGGTCAACTGTCGATTTAGTTAAGAGTGATTTCGGCGAAATGTTCTATCGGCAAAGGGTTTTTTTTTGTAAAACCAACCATCAACTAAGAATGATTTAGGTGAAACATTCTATAGACATTACCGTGCACTTGGTATACGATAATCACGGTGAGGGATCCTGAAACTGAGGGATCCTGAAACTGAGGGAATAGGAAACCCGCCTGGAAATAAAAACACGCCTGTTTTTATAATTCTCCGCGCAAGGACTTATAGGAAAATCAGGCGCAGCCCTGCGGAGATGGGTAGAGTATTTTGGATATATTCATTTCAGTTTCATTTCATTTCATCCACAACAAATTTAACAAACAAAAAGACAATCTCACTATTTTCCACATAAATCAACTTGGAGCAATACTCATATGATATTCGCATGAGACTCATGAGCCGAAGGCGTGACCATATCCGGCGCTTTCATTGGATGTTGCTTGCCGCGTCATGCCAGTATTGCCTACTAACTGCGCCCCTCGATTTCACCTTCTAAGTCTCGACACCTCACGAATATCAGGACAAAAAGTAGCCTATGTTTCATTTCACTTTTTCAGCTATCCACATACTGAATTTCATGGCAATCAGTTCACCGGTTTTTCCGTTAATGAGCGACAAATATACACACTCAATCACAAATTTTTAGGTTTTATTCTATTAGTGAGATTGTCAAGATGCTGTTATCACATCACTGATTATGTTGATGATGTGTTTATCGGGTTATGAATTTACATTTTTAATCTAAATGCCTATTTGTATTGGTTTAGCTTTGCTGTCGGTGGGTAACTTAAGGTCTTCGCCTATTTAACTAGTAGTTCCGCGAACAGTAGATCTCGCGAGCATTTTACTTGGGGATGCGTGTGCGTGGCGCTTGTAGGACGCAAAAAGGGAACGCGCACCTTGAATTAGGGTTGCCAACACTTTTTTCGAAAAATATAGTATTTGGTGCTAAAAAATAAAGTACGACCCAAAAAAATATAGTATTTTTAAGGACAGTACAAAAATCGAGCTGTGTTTCGATATTTCGAAGAAAACACGTAATTTTTTGCAATGAACCTTTTTTTTTTGTTTAAAAACTATCAAGTTGACATTTTTGACAATATCAATAACCACTTTTTTTTTCTTGAATAATAGTAATTTGTTATGCAAGGCTGCAAAGTTGATTTTTGCAGCGAGTACTTGTATTGAAACCTGAGCTAGCGAAGCATTCTAGAATTGAACCACGAGCGCAAGCGAGTGGTTTTACTATAGAATGCTGAGCGTTGCGAAGATTTCAAAGGTACGAGATGCAAAAAACTTTGCTGCCAAATGAAACACACAATTTTTCACCTCACTACAGCGAGGAAAACGCTAGGTGCATTTTTCCGGTAGAAAACTCAATTCGGCATTATGTACCGCTTGCACTAACTCTGCAGTTGTTAAATTAAAATCTTCGTCGCTGCTGGACTCGCTCATATTTAAATATCATCAAAATCATAAATGATTCCTCGTTTTTGTAAATAATAAAAATAAGCAAACAATCTCTAAATTAAAATAAATTTATTTATAAAATGTCACATAAATAACAACACAAACACACACAAAGTCAATCAAATAAACCACCCCTGATCGTACCCGGCGCAAAAGAACTAAGGATGCTGGCGGCATTATCTCTAAATTGAATAATTCATGAAAAAAACCTGCTTGATACTAATGATGATAAACAATAAAAACGACATTGGCAATGTGCAACAAGACTTCGTGGTTTGATGCCATGAAAAAAAAAAAAAGAAATGAGGTTCCGGTTTCCGCATTTTTAAAGGACTTGCTTTAGAGAAATGTATAGACAAGACTGATACGAATTTTAAAAACACTTTCCACGCTAGCGCGCAAAATGCGATTTTGCACGCAGAAATCTGCGTGCAAAACGATTGTTTCCGAGGTTGTGAGGTGAAAAATAGTTATTTGTTATACAAGGCTGCAAAGTTGGTTTTTGCAGCGAGTACTTGTATTGAAACCTGAGCTAGCGAAGCATTCTAGGATTGAATGCTGAGCGTCGCAAAGGTTTCAAAGGTACGAGATACAAAAAACTTTGCTGCCGAGTGAAACACACAATTTTTCACCTCACTACAGCGAGGAAAACGCTAGGTGCATTTTTCCGGTAGAAAACTCAATTCGGCATTATATACCGCTTATTGTACCGTAAATAATAAAAATAAGCAAACAATCTCTAAATTGAATAATTCATGAAAAAACCTGCTTGATACTAATGATAATAAACAATAAATACTACATTGGCAATGTGCAACAATACTTCGTGGTTCGATGCCATGAACAAAAAAAAAAGAAATGATGTTCCGGTTAGCGCATTTTCAAAGGACTTGGCTCTATATAAAAGTATCGAGAAGACAGATTCAAATTTTAAAATCTCTTTCCACGCTAGGGCGCAAAATGCGATTTTGCACGCAGAAATCAGCGTGCAAAACGATCCTTTCCGAGGTTGTGAGGTGAAAAATATATTTCCCGACATTCAATCTCTAAATAATTAACACCGGTCAATAATTTGGCTTTTCTATTTAATTCACCACATATAAAACATCATCCTCTGTAAAATGCAGATGTGACTGGAATTTAGAGAAGATTTTTTTTTACAATTTATGCCAGAAATATAGTATGTTTGCGTACTATATGTGCTTTCAAAAGTATATAGTACGCAGAGCTGAAATATAGTACAATACTATATATTATAGTACGGTTGGCAACCCTACCTTGAATGGGTGACGTTAGATATTTAATTTTAATGACGATTTAATGACGATATATTGGTTCATCATGTGGTTCTCAGTTATATCCAGTCAGATGGTTACTACTGAGATTTAGTGGGAAGCATCTGGATTGACCCCAACTTCGCCGCTGGCAATGAAAACGGCAAGGAAAATATCCCTGTTAAAAGTGTATGGGAACCTCGCCTCGTACCGACTAAAGACTAATTAATAGTATGATAGTAGAGCCGATGTAACCAAGCATCCATAAGTTAAGTTCTGGCAGTGGTATTTCTACAATCATTTAAAAAAATCAAATGGGCAAACGTTCCAGACTTAAGGTCGTGATTTACGCGCCTTCCACCCCATCATAATAAGTCATTTAGACCAATCATAAATTACCTATGTTAAATAATTTTAGTGCTTCGTGATAGTGACTTGCAATTTAAAGTTAAGCCTAGATCTAGTGATATATATTGAAATATCTACTAGGTACATTATTTTTTCTGATAAATTTCTTCAAGTAGTTAGGAACTACACCAAATACATGAATACTACGATAAATGTACTTTGGTACGGTCAGCAACAAAACTCGTGCATCATAATAAAATTGTGGGCTGGCAAAACCGAACAGACATTCTTAAAAAAACACCCTATCGTCTGTTCTTCTGTGTTTCTTTCTATATTTATAGTGAGTTTGAAAATCAGAATGTGGTTATCGTCTTTTGATGTGAACTGTACCTTCGTGAGAATATTAGCCGTTTGTATATCTCAAGGTTTAAGCCTTTTGTTCGATGTCCCAACGGGCATTGTGTTTGTCGCATCTGTTGCCATTTACGCATTATAAATTGCAGGACGTTGCAATACGTAAATATAGTATAAATACGTGCATCCAGCGGGAATCGAACTCGCAACCTTCTGCATTGTAGTCGTGCCTTCGTCCGACGTGCCACAGAGGCTGTCTATATCGGCAATAGATATATTTTCAGACTTAGTTTTCAGACATGAATATTTCCGCAAAAGTACCTTTTCTATACGCGCTCATTACCTGCATAAGACACGGGAATATTTTTGTCATATTGCGTCTCTTTTGCTCGGGTCTTTTTCGTTGTTTGAGAAAAAGAGACAATATTTTAATCATGCTTGTTTTCTAATACTGTTGGAGGAGGAACCAGGTATAGTGGCCGGCAAGCAAGTTGGAAAATTTTGGGAAGCATCCATGTCTTACCCTGACGCTGTTCCATTACCTTATCGTAGTATACGTACCTACTAGGGAATGCAAAACCAGACGAAAAAAAAACCCGATTATTTTTTCGGTTATTTTTTTTTAATAACCGGTTAACCGGGTTTTTCGGTGAAATTGGTTTTTAAATAAGATTTTTTTGCCTCTATTTTCAAACTGCAAAAACCATTCACATATTATCCTTATTTTAATTAATGAAAATAGCCTTACTACTTATACTTAATAGCCTTAAAAGCTTACTAAAAAAGCATAAAATTATGGAAAAAAGTTTAATTTCTTTAGGGAAATTCACAAATTTAAGTAATCAACAAAAAAAAATCGGCAACCCACTGCCTACTTATAAAACAATTATCAAACAATCAAAAGCATGAATAAAAGTATTATAAAATGCAAAATCAAAATTACACGTCCTGCATATCACTTGAACTTTGATGAACAACATTATATTGTTCGTTTCGTTTTATAATTATTGTTGTGAAATTATTGTTGTGTGACCTGACTTTCTGAAGAAAAATGTTAAATATATAAGGAAAGGCACCGAAAGTCAGATCGTAATTGAGAATTAAAAATAGAAGGAAATGAAAAAAGATAAAAAAGAACATAATCAAAATCGATTTATAAATAACCAATGGAATTTGTTTCTCAAATTTTCATGGATTTTCGCTTAGGTATAACTTTTTATTTTTAGTTCTACGACTAAAAGTTACTTAACAAAAGTGGAAGATAATCTTATTTGCAACACAAAATGTTAATTTTTTTTTTGTGAGACCTATATCTCCTCAAATAAACCATAAAAACCATTTGAACCCCTTTTTCCAAGATGGCGGCCGTGGCACAAGAGCCGCAACCCCACAAACTAGGACCAACCAAAAAAATGTAACATTTCAATGGACTATAAGCATTGTTTTCAAAACTGATGTTTCAAATATATCTTATAGTTAACCGTCCAAGAAAAATGAGGAGTTTGCAGTTCTAGCCTACTGCAGAGGCTTAACAAGCTTAGCTTAAAGATTACCCACACTTAGTTATTTGAACCAATGTGAAACAATCGTCTAGTCGCTTCACTGCCTGTAATAAATAAACAAATAAGCTTAAAAGCTAGCATTGAAATCGTGATGTGATTGAATATTGCAAAATAGCCAATTGTACAGGTAAACAAATTAGCTGAAAAGCTAGCATTGAAATCGTGAAGTGATTGAACATCGCAAAATAGCAAATTGTACTGAGCTATACTAACAAATAAAATTTCACTTGGTACTTACAAAAAACCACCACAAGTCCACTGAATTTCACTTGAATATTGTGAAAAATAAAAGATAACCTCAAATCATAACGAATCAATCAAACCAATGCAAATTTTGACATACCATGCAGTGTCGTCTGGCTAATTAAATCACGCAGTGTTGCCGTTTACAGAAAAATAAAATTTTCTAATCGATTACTATCGATTTAGCAGATATTCAGTGTTGCTGTGTAAAGAAAATAAAAACCCGAAATAACCGAAAAAACCGGTTATTGAAACAAAAAAACCGGTTTTTTTTTTCATTTAAAATATGCCGGAAACCCGGTTTTCGATTAACCGAAATAACCGGTTTGCATGCCCTAGTACCTACTAGTACAATTATTTATTCTGTGACCTTACTAAGAGCGCCGAGGCGCCAAACTACTTGGTAAACTGTGCCTATACGCACTATTACAATCCATCATGTGACCACTTCCTTAGTGAACACGGGGTAGTCGAATGATGACTACGCTAATTTTATTTATTAAATCTCTTAACGTTGTCCCCATTGATCCTATTCTGTCCTCGCACCATAATAACTTCCTAATCACGATTTTACGATTTAAACTCCTAAATGACTGCGTCAGTTAAGTTTTGTTATTTTCAAAAGCTTAGGGCGATCACAAACATTTTTTTCAAATCTGTTTACATGCTTTTTTACATACTAATAAGATTTATCTAAGTAAGTAAATAACTTTCTTCGCAAAGTAAAATGAAGTCAGACAGATAGACGTGATGTAGGTAGGGACATATTATGTGACACTTACTGCCCTGTCCTCCGGTTTCACCAGCGAATGTCCCGATTCCGTAGGAATATCGAGATAAAAATTACCCAGGTCTCCAGCTATCTGCATATAAAGTTTCATCGCAATCGGTCGGTTTAGTTTTTGCGTGAAGGAGTAACAAACCTGTACACATAAACACACTTTCCCGTTTTTTAATATTAGTAAGATTAATATTTGTTCAATCAAATACATAATAATCTCCTATTTCTATGAAATATTAATAATAACAACATTGTAACAATAGTTGTATTGTTTGTTCATTCGAGTATTGTAACAATCTACCTTGAATAGTGCAAATAAAGCGTTCATCATTTATTATCTTACCCTAATGATTGGGGTTTTAAGAAGAAGGAAAGAATAATCTCATATCGCTCCGTACTTTCTACGTACGTACGGAGTCTACCTTAACACAGATGATTTAAGGTTTATTGAACAATTTGACCATGCCTACTGCAAAAAGATTTAGTAATGTTTTTAAGGCTGGCACTCCAACTGAACTCCACTCCAAAAATGGTAAAAAAATACACACGGTGTGTATGTTTAATTATGTAATATAATAAATAAAACATTCGCACACGCAAGGTTTTGTTTGAAATTATTTAGTTAGTCACCATCAAAGCACTTTCAGATAGGAATGCTACTGTTATCTCTGGTGACTTCACTGTCAAACAATTTCCGCTATTATTTTTTTCATGTTGTATGGTGGTTTTATGGTATAACTTGTTTTCGTTGCTGAACCTGAAAAAAAATGACTTTATGACTTGATTTTTTGGAAATTATATCACAGAACACTTAAATTAGGTAATCTATTAGACAATAACACATTTCGGTTGGCCGCATCTCTTCGTGTAGGTGCTTTCTGTACAGCTCCTCACCGGTGTGATTGTGGAGAGCCTGTAGACCGGCTCGGTCACCACGGATTATCCTGCCCAAAGAGTGCGGGCAGGATACCACGGCACTCCAGCCTGAACGATGTCATCCGTCGGGCCTTCGGCAGTGCCGGCGTCCCGTCAACTTTAGAACCTAACGGACTTTTACGGGACGACGGCAAGAGACCCGATGGAATGACTCTCGTTCCTTGGAAGATGGGTAGGCCCCTAGTTTGGGATGCGACTTGTGTGGACACGTTGGCTCCTTCCCATCTTCCAGTAACCACGGTGCGGGCAGGATCTGCCGCTGATAAAGCGGAAAACCTTAAACGGCACAAATATAGTCATCTAGATAGGGGTTACATGTTTGTGCCGTTTGGGGTGGACTTTAGGTCCGTGGGGGCCGGCCGGCCGCTCTGGAGCTGTACAGAGAGCTAGCTACACGTTTGGTGGAGGCTTCGGGTGACCGGAATGCTGGCTTGTATTTTGCCCAGAAAATAAGTATTTGTATATAACGGGGCAATGCAGCCAGTATTCTGGGCACTTTTCCCTCCACCAAAAGTTTAGCTGATTTAGATTTATTTTAGTTTTTAGTTAGTTTTATCACAGAATAAATAATAGTACGTTTTATTTTAATCAGTTTTAGTTTTAATTTAGTTTTTAATTTTAATTATGTTTTATAGGTCTTTGGTTTCATTATAAATAATAAATGTAATAAAATATTAAATAAAAAAATGTGTGTCGTCACGGGACGCCTGGCAGATGTTAATCATCGACTCGCTATTGATATAATAGCCCATATTATATTCCATCCTAAAGGTAGGTATATACTTATCTTCGCCAAGGCCTGTATCGCCACGCGGATTTTCAGGCCTATAGATGTTTCACATCAAAACAAATCACAAGCTACATATTATAAAATAAAGTCGCTTCTCGCTGACTGTATGTCTATCCCTATGTACTTATGCTTAGTTTTATCATTAATTTTGATGCGTTTTTTTATAGGCAGATAGAGTGATTCAAGACGAAATCGTATATAATAGACTAGGAGGGGGAAGTTGGTCATCTTACCTCATTAGTACCAAGTGGAGATTTATATGGTGGAAAGAATAGTAAAAGTTATGCTAAAAAAAAGTCGGTCAGCCTCGAGTCAGCCTGGGCCCGTCCCTACCCCGATTGATCCCCTAAAAACGGGCTGAGTTCAGACGGACCCAGGCTGAATCGCGGCTGACCGAGTTTTTTAGGCATAACTTTTACTACTCTTTCCACCATATAAGTCTCCACTTGGTACTAATGAGGTAAGATAACCCCCCTCCCCCTCCTAATCTATAAAATACACACCCGTGCGAAGCCGGGACAGGCCGCTATTTATTGAGAAATTGAAAATCATGGAAATATATTTGCGATCGCGATCGTAAAAACCCAGTTCACAAGCATGACAACAAGTTGACTTGCGCAAGTCGCCTTCTGCAAGTTCTAAGATAGAACTTGCTCCAACCGAAAATTTGCAGCCTGTGTTACCGAATATAATATTACACGAACCGAAATTGTGTTTTCAAGTGTAGTTTAATAAATAATAATAAATCTGTAATGAATAATAAATATCGCGAAAACAGAAGAAAAAGTTTTTATTTAGTAAAAAACTGATTGTTGTTTGACAAATGACAATAGGGAGATACGTAAGTATCTGAATGACATAATGATGTTGAAAATTCAAAACATAACCTACTAGGGTCTACGAATATATTATTAAACAATTGTGTATGAAATTATATTGTGAATAAAGTAATAACGATGTGAATGGAATGTGGCGAATCTGAAGATCGGGATGTGGGCACATCAGATACTCGAAAACCTGGATATCCGCCTCAGAAAACATGTTTAGGTAAGTTCGAGAATAAAAATCTTTTTAAGTCGATTTAATTTAATCATTTAGTATTAAATAATTTTAATTAATTAATTAATTGTGCCTAAAAGCCTGTCGAGCACCTACCATCAAAGTACAGATACTGCCAGGAGCAAGGGCGTAGCCAGGATTCTAAATAGGGGGGGGGGGGGCAGACAAAGAAAATCTAAGACTATTTTGTTTTAATCGCGGTTTTTTACATATGAGTAGAAGAGATTGGTAGTGGAGAAAAATAAAAATACCTTTATTACTTGACTAGTAATCTGCGCGGTTCTTCACAAAATCTATTTAAAACTTCTCTTACAATTTTTTTTTGACAATTTTCCGGTGTACGTTTGTTATGCAAGGCTGCAAGTTGGTTTTTGCAGCGAGTACTTGTATTGAAACCTGAGCTAGCGAAGCATTTTAGGATTGAACCACGAGCGGAGCGAGAGGTTAAAATATAGAATGCTGAGCGTTGTAAAGATTTCAAAGGTACAAAATGCAAAAAACTTTGCTGCCGAGTAAAACACACAATTTTGCACCTCACTACAGCGAGGAAAACGTTAGGTGCATTTTTCCGGTAGAAAACTCAATTCGGCATTATGTACCACTTCCACTAACTCTGCAGTTGTTAAATTAATATCTTCGTCGCGGCTGCCCAGTGCAATTATTAAAAAAAAATGAGCTATATATTTTACCTCTCTCCTCAACCTATACTATTATTTTCTTTCGTAAAGTGGATAGTTATATTTTTGTACGCTATACACGATGTTCCAAGATGGGTGTATTAAGCCGAAAGGGGTTTGTTCTAGACGTCTAGGCGAACAACTTTTGTTTTACAACTTTTGGAAATATGAAGTAGTTTTTGAAAATGTTGAGTTTAAAGTTTGCATGAAAATCAGCTGTTTTTTAGAGTACAATCTTAACATTAATTGCTTTTATTTACAAAAATGCTGTTTTTTTACAGTGATACATACAACCACAAATTTTCGAAAAAAAAGTTCGAATTTCCAAAAGTCGTAGAACAAAAGTTGTTCGCTTAGACCTCTAGAACAAACCCCTTTCGGCTTAATACCCCCTCCTCGGAACAGCCTGTATATAGCGAAAAAATCATATAATGATTCCTCGTTTTTGTAAATAAATAAGCAAACAATCTCTAAATCGAATAATTCACGAAAAAAACCTGCTTGATACTTATAATAATAAACAATAAATACGACATTGGCAGATGAGCAACAAGACTTCGTGGTTCGATGCCATGAACAAAAAAAAAGGAATGAGTTTGGCGCATTTTCAAAGGACTTGCTTTAGAGAAAAGTTTGGATAAGACAGATTCGAATTTTGAAAAGTTTTTGCACGGTAAGAAATCTGCGCGCAAAACGAGGAGGTTCTTTCCGAGGTTGTGCGGTGAAAAAGACCTGCAAAATCACATTTTGCGCGCTACCGTGCAAAGACTTTTCAAAATTCGAATCTGTCTTTTCCAAACTTTTCTCTAAAGTCTCTAAAAAGTCCTTTAAAAATGCGCCAACCTCATTTCTCGTGAGGACACTATACCCGAAAGTAGTTTTTAATTTTTTTTCAGTTTATGAAAAAATATCTAACTTACAAAACGGAATATAACTTCATTTTATAATCTGCGCAAATTAAAAATTGTTTCATAACATAACTAATACTAACTTAGTTGATTGACCTTTGCAACTTTTTAGGATTCTAGTTTTCCAATCTTTTAAACTCGGTAGAGATCGTGTGCTGCAAACCGCGTGGTTTGTTATGCCCTAAGGATGATTCACGCTACAACGTGCCGTGCCCCGTCCGGGCCCCGGACGTAGCACGGTCAAACATTATAGGTATACTTTTTGTATGAAGTAATTCATGCTTGACCGTGTGTCGGCCGTGCCCCGTCCGGGCCCGGACGGGCCACGGACGTGGCACGTCGTTGATATGTCGGTGGGTATTGTTTCCCGTCGCCGGCACGGTCCGGTCCCGTCACGTTGTAACATGAACATATGCGCCCGGGCGCCCGCAGGGCAGTCAACGTCAAATGTTAGTGAGGTGAGCAGCTAAACAACAAAATGAACGATGAAAAGTTATTAGAGTGTGTGCGCAAATATAAATACTATGTAAATTATTTAAAATTTTACTTTTTTAAATTCACAATGCAATATTGATTATTGGAGAATTAATATGAAGTTCCTATTTAGAAAAAAAAATGACTCGTCTCACAATCGAGATTGGTTGATTTTTTGTGTGTGTCTCACGTAATTAAAAACCCAACCCAATAGGTATATCGAAAGGTTACAGAGATATCATCAAAAGAAATAGTACATTGCTCCAAATTTTAGGTACATTCAGTACATTGCTAGTACATTCCTCTCAGGTAGGTATATAACTTTACGATTCTAAGACATACACCCGCCATCCTGATACACACGATTTTTTTTATCCTATCCTACTAATATTATAAATGTGAAAGTTTGTATGGATGTTTGTTACTCTTTCACGCAAAAACTACTGAGCCGATTGCGATGAAACTTGGAATCCTTATAGATAGCTGGAGACTTAGAATAGCACATAGGCTACTTTTTATCCCGATATTCCCGTGGGATCGGGACTTACGCGGGTGAAACCGCGGGGCGCAGCTAGTGTACGATAAATACTTGTGATTTTTTACATATTTTATTATCTACCTGAGGCAAACTGCTAATCGTTTGAAAATAATAAAATCTAAAAATAACCATAAAACTTTGTGTCGTCATCTATTAATTCTTTGTAAAGTAAAGCAAATTCTCCTTCTGCTTCTCGCTTTCTCCAGGTTGGATGTACACCCCATCTTCTTTTAGTTGTTGCGCTTCGATTTTCCAATACTTCGTCATCGATGGCAATTGCAATAGCTGCCAATTCTAATTGCGAAAATTGCATATTTACAATATAATATCGTAGCGTATTTATTATCGTCAAGTCTATCGACAGACGAAATCACTAGCAAACAGCCCGGTGTAACATGAATGACTAGCCGGGCGGCCGGGCGCACGGTGGACGTGTCCCGGCCGGGGCACGTCCCGGTTGCGGCACGGTGTAGCGTGAATCATCCTTTATACTGGTGACCGACCGCTCTTCTAGGGGGGGGCAGCTGCCCCCCCCCCCCCCTGCCCGTACCTCGCTACGCCCATGGCCAGGAGCAGCCGCGACTGGCAGCTGGTAGGTTTTACATCTTCTATACCTACATATAATAAAATCGTAACTTAGCGGTGTCTGTTTTTGGAAGATATAAAAAAAATATAAATTGTATGGGTATCTATTAAACGCAGTAGAACCTATTTTTCTGTTTTTCTGGTTGTCTGTTTGTCTGTTTTTTGAAGATAGGTACTAAAAAAAAATCAAATTTTATGGGTATCTATTAACGCAAAAGAACCTATTAAAAAATAAAAAGGTTGTCTGTTTGTCTGTTTGTGTGTGGCTTTGACTACGCTAATCTCAGACACGGCTCATACGATTTTAACCAAATTCGGTATGCAGATAGCTTTTGACCCCGGTTAGGCTTTAGGCTACTTTTTATCCGGATATCAAGTCCGGTTATCCGGAAAAAGTGATTTTTCTAATTTTCTCCTAATTGATTTCAATGTTGTATCAAAGAAGTATGTTGTGAGCAATCAACACATAATTTCCGGATATCTGGATATCGTAAAATAAGAACAAAAAAACCGGTTATCCGGAAATTCAAAAATAATCAGATATTGGACCTATCCGTATGTCCAGAAGGCTACTGCGTTTCTCCGAATGATAATGTGTGACGTTCGAAATTTAAAATTTGTTTGAAACTGTTGAAGAAACTTTTTGGTCGGACCGACCGATAATTCAAAAATCTATAGGTACTTAACTTATACTAAAATTGTAAATGAGAGATGTCTGTTTTTGGAAGATACTAAATGAAAAATTTTATGAGTAGTATCTATTTTTAACCGACATAAAAAAAGGAGGAGGTTCTTAATTCGACCCGTATATGGTTTGTATGTATGAATGCATGGATTTCCATCAATATAATATTATGAAGTACTAGGTACAACTTGATGGACCACATGAAACCACTTTCTCATCAGAAAAACTCCTCAGTGATTAAAGTTACGGTTACAATTTTGATGATTTTTATTGGCAGTCAAGAATGCACCAAAAAGGGTAAAATAAGATAAATTAAAAAAATTTAAACCGACTTCAGAAAAAAGGGACAAAATAACTTCTCCTATATACAGTACCTACCACCAACTTATTTGTACACTGAAAAAAATAATTTGTTATCAGTTGCCAAAGTTTTGGTTGCTGGCTACACAAAAAAAGTGACTTGCGAACTTTTTGATAGTAGCAACAAAACAGTTATGTTACTTGTGTTTAGATATAGCAACCAATTAGGTTTGTTAATATTAATTCAAAGTTTTATTAATATTAAATATACAGTTTTGGTAATATTAGTTCGACAGTTTTGTTAACACTCATTGAACAGTTTTGTTAATATTAATTCAACTGTTTTATTAATAGTTTTGTTAATATTAATTAAACAGTTTTGTTGATATTATTGAATAGTTTTGTTGATATTAATGGAACGATTTAATTAATGTTTAGAAAACTGTTTGATTAATGTTAATAAAGCTGGTTTGGTTACTAGTAACAAAACCTAGTTTGGTAATCAATAGCAAAATATTTTTTGCAGGAAAATGTAAATAGTTCAAGAAGTCTGTCAGATAGTAACTATAATTAGTTTTTATTAATACCTACATAATGTAATTTACCTAAAACTGAAAAAGTTTCAAGTTGATTACATTATCTTATATATTAATAAAAACTAATTATAGACACTTATCTGACAGATTTCGTGAACTATTTACATTTTTATTTTATAATTAATGTAAAATAAAATTATCTTTTTCGATTTATAAATTCGTTATATTTATTTCAACAATTATAATAATTATATTCAATAATATATACTTACTTACTTATCAAAATTATCTTTACAATCAACTTGTTAAGTTTATACGTAGGTACGGAATCTGTGTCTAATTGTGCTTCTGCATCATTTGATTGTTGTTCATTGTTTTCTAATGTGTAGACCTGGACCTGAAAATAGACAATAATGTAATTAGGTCACAGTCTTAATCATCACTTCCTATGTGAGGATGATCGTTAGTTTATCAATATTTATTTTCATTTTCTGGTAATTAAGAATGTGAATAAACTAAAAAAGTAAAGTATGAATATACATACCTAGGCCATTAAAACTTTTTATTAAAAAGACAAAGTTAGATCTTTATAATTAAATTAGAGAAAGATAAGTTAGGTACCTTTGAATTTCTCTATGTAGATAGATAGGATGCTAAGACCCCACAACTTTAGACAGTCTTCAATGAGATTTGGGCTGGGGTCCGGCACTGACGCCGCTACAAATTCACTCATGTTCCTTATATGTCCACACGTTTGATGAAGTTTTTTAACGAGAACCATGTGTTTTTTGTGGTTTCACTAGGTATTATGTATTTTTCTGTCGCTTTTACTAAAATTATAACCGACGCCAAGATCAGACGGATGGCAAATGAAACAAGTTCGAACACGTTCGCTTCGCACACGCTCCAAGAGACCGCGTTCGGGTGCGTTCGGTACCTTCTAACAAATTACGTTTCGTTACAAATAACAAAAGTTTGAGTATGTATTGTCAAAAAGTTTGACTAAAAATTACTACACTAGTTAGATTGTTTCTTACCAATTATAGGATTAAATAATACACATACAGTTCGTTATATTATAAATAGAGCGTTAATCTATTACCGTAAAAGGCACCAACTTTGCCAACACCAAAACATTGCCCAAAAAGCAGTTTCTAAGCAAATCTGTTAAAATTGAAAAATATTGTAGCGTTATGGTTATATTTACTAATTGGAAGAAAAGTAGATTATGTATCTGACAACACGATGCATTGCCTTGGTTCCCAACTCCGTTCAGTCACCTGTCAGGTCTTGTCGAATGTGATGTGTTTTTTGCGGGCAAATTTTTCAGATATTTTAGAGTGAATTTTACGTCACGGTGAAAACGCTGGAAAGTTGATTTTACTGTATGTAATAGAATACCAATTTTAAAGCATTTTTGATTAGGTTTCAGTATTCTAAGCCTTAAAATACAACAGTAATGGCGGTGGGCAAAGATACCCTGAACTGTTCAGACCTATTCTTGTCAACTTTGCCCTTCATCAAAAAGCACATAGGGTTGCAAAAATTTCATTTTAACCGACACAAAAAAAATGAGAATCCCAACTTATCGATTTTTTATGTATCATTTAGACTGTTTTCTTGAAACAAACTCAACAATCACAAACATAAGTCACTGTGTAATTCGCAAAATATAGTGGATTCGTTATATTTTTTAAGAAAACAGTGTTTTTCTTAAAAATTATAAAAAATACATACTTAGTTACTTAGTTTGTCAAACTTTGATAATACATTTTTATTTATAATACTAAATTCTAATTGAAACAGCATTTCTGATATTCTGCAACATTCGAAACTTATAATAGACACGTGACAACCCTAGAGAGTTACAACAGCTTGTTAGGATTTGTATGGAAAAGAGTAATAATCGCTAGGTAATATTGCCCACTGATTTTACTGCAAAATTGCTTATGCTACAAACGAAAATTCAAAGACTAGGCCTAGATTATATATTTTTCTAGATATTATCTGAATTACGTATAAATAGGACTCGAATTAAGTCAAAAAATAGGCGTGGGCAATGTTGGTCACAACTGCGGATTATTTTGCCCGCGATCAAAATCAAGAAAAAAATAGTTTTAAAGTGTAATATATTTATTCAAATGGTTATGTAATGCACCATATGATCGTAATACACCTTACAAATAAATAAAAAATGCATGTTCCTATAGAAAAAAAAGGATTTTTTTTCGATTTTATAAAAAAAAACGGGCAAAGTTGGTGCCTTTTACGGTACCAACGAATTGGTTAAATTATTTTTTTATAAATAGGTTTTGTTGCTTGCACCGTACCAGTTAGTCTACCATTTGAACTATTTCAGTTAATGGTGACTAATATCTAGTTTACTAACTAGCAAACATTATTGTAAAACTCCTTTTGCATACCCAACTAAATTAGATTTGTAGTATGCTCTCAAAGTTTATTTAGTTATGTTATTTAATACCAAAGATTGCTTAAAATAAGCGTTAACAAAACAAGTTTGGTTAATCATTTTTTTCAGTGTATGTAAGCTGAAGTCGGGCAGTTTTTCAGATTGCGTGTAGTTTCTCTCCCGATGTACGTCCACCTTACCGTAGTGGGGGGACTCAGTAGCTGGGCGGCGGGCAGTGAAGCTGCAAGGCGCACAAGGTGGGAAGCCGGGCTTGCCTGGCTTCTAACCCGTGAACCCGCATCAGCGGGGTCGGGGATCCTTTTTCGCAAGGAAGGGGCCGCGTGGAAGAAAACCACTATAAAAAATTACGAGGGGGTGCCGGGCCGTCGTGGTTTTTGCCAGGGCCTGTCAGTCAACCGCAAGTCTGCGTCAGCGGGTCCGAGGGTCCTTTCGGCAAGAAGGGAAGGCCGCGTGGAAGACAACCACTTTAAAAAATCGCCTCAGCCCGGGGTGGTGAACTTGGGGCTTTCGGAGCCTAGGATTACCGCCGGCTATCTCGAGACTCTCAATCTTGAGATAGTGGCGTGTCCGTGCCTCTTGGAAAGGGATTGTCCTTTGGGACAGAGATGAGGCCGTCCGAGTAGGTGGATGTAGTCCGCGAGGAATTCCCACTGACCTCGGCACTTGCGGAAGGAGGAACGCCGAGGGGGCTTAATTTCTTCTATTTTTGAAGTCAGGTTAATTTTTTTATATTTTCTACTAAGGCTACTTTGTCGTTACCTACCCTACTTACAAGTTACCTACCGCTGCGCAAAATCAACACTTAAACAGACTCTGCCATGATTGTCTTCAGCTCAGCAACAGTCTTCCCTGGTCGTCCGTTTAAGCATAGATTTTTGCACAGCAATAAGTAGGTGTTCGAAAAACGCTGACGAAGTCACGGGCACAGCTAGTTTCTAATATTTTTAAACCCTTTCTAATATCACCTTTTTAATCGGACTTGATATCGGGATAAAAAAACCTATACATATTTTAATAAGGTCCAAATCTATCTTCATACCAAATTTGGTAAAAATCAGATGAGCCGTTTCTGAGATTAGAGCGGCTGCGGTCAAAGCTACAAACAACCAAAACAACATAAAAAAATAGGTTCTATTGCGTTGTTTTAATAAACCCACTGACATTTTGCATTTTACCCATGGGCGCAGAGCAGCTAGTATTTTATAGTTTTAAAAGCCACTAAAGCTTCCATTGAATATGATGGGTGCAGGGCGCTTTAACTTTTGAGGTAGGTACGGAACCCTAAAAGCAGTATCCATTACCTAAGTAGGGTACCCAACCCACATTGTTTTGTTTACACCTTCGAAGACTACCACGAATACATAACGACCGCTTTAGGAATTTTATTATATGACGTCGAAAGTTTTTTTAATAGCTAGCTACCTACCACGAATTTATTGTTGTCTATTTTAATACCACAAGTACTTGCAATTTATATGGAAACGCACTTGAAATGGTAATTTCCTATTGTAGATCCGGATTTGAAATGAATTGGTTTTTTGTCAACGGAAGCGAGTGATTTGACCAAGGACTAGAAAACCAAATAGAACCAAATAGGGGTTTCTTGTTCGTGAGATCTATCACTAGATCTTATAGTATTCCCTTGCGTGATCCCTGGGTATGAGAAATCACTTGGCTTCGGCTGACACCTCCACCGGTCTAAGTCTAAACGCTGAACTGATACGATACGTAGGCCGCTGCAGCCACTTATTTATCTGGCAACTACAACGCTGGCGGCAACGCTGCTTCTGAAGCACTAATTTTTGTGAAATGAACTCTAGAATCCAGAGCACAAAGAAAACATTAAGTTATTCATTTAAATTGTAAATGTAAGTACTTACATAAAACAGCAGAGTATATAGGTAAGCATGTGGTATAAGGCACATTCAGCTAAGCAAGTAGGTATTATTTAAATAGGCCGTGTAGCCCCGGCATAGAATAGGATTACCCCATCTCATTCCGTGGGAGTCGTAAAAGGCGACTAAGGGATCTGAGGGAGATTAGCAAACCTTAAGTTCTCCCCGCGCGGTGGCGGATAAACTGCTTGATCCCTAAGAGGGTTGGTGTCAGGCAGGCGGCCGGCCGTAAAAACATTGCCAAATCTTATTGCAGAAGGTATGGTCAATAATGCCTTACCGACTGCGCCGACCCCAAATAAAAAAAAATCAATTTGGGGTTTAGCGGACCCTGGGCTCCCGAGAGGGATGCAACCGGGAACATCGCTCGGATGAGAAGAAGAAGTAGGTATTATTTAAATGCAGTATTCCATAGCGATTTCATTTACAACAGCAATTCTATATCAATTGTATTGAAAAATGTTCCATATTTTTATAAAAAATGCGTTCGCACACAGATTGTAATCCAGCGGAAGGCAAATGCTGACTAAAGTGGGTGTTCCACAGTCACCGAGTATTCTTCTTTCATTTCGTATAGTAGTTTGGGTTAGTTTACATAAGGTTCAAATAAAATGCTTTATATTCATTATTGCGGCCACGCATAACATTGGATTTAGCTTTGGGTTCTTTGTTTTAAATTAAAAAAAAAACAAAGTCTAACCATCTATTATAGTGCGTTTCATCTTTAAATTCCTATGCCGTCATGTTGGTAGCAAAACAAAAAAGTGCTAAATATAAAAAAAATAAAGTGCTACCTTGAATTTATTGGGATTTCTATTTAAAGAATGAATGAACGAATCTTCCTGTATTCAAGGTTTAGGGTATAGCACATTCAAGATATTAAGGCAAGACTTTTTTGTTTTGCTACCAATATGACGGCATAGGTAATTAAAGATGAAACGCACTATATGTATTATATTGTTTGCATTCAAGCCATTTGGGAATTAGTCAATGTCAAGTCAGTATTTTATAATATTTGCAAATACAAAAGCAGTCAAGTAGTCGTAGTTAGTCAAGTCAATGTAAAGTCGTAATACTTACCTAAATGACGACTACGAATTTGGAAACTCTTTACTCCTTATTTATTGAGTACTAGCTGCGTCCCGCGGTTTCACCCGCGTAGGTCCCGATTCATTGGGAATATTGGGAGGAAATATAAAAGTAGCCTATGTTACTCAGGGTGAATGTAGCTCTCTAATGGTAAAAAAAAAATTGAAACAGGTCCAATAGTTTTTGAGTTTATTCATAACAAACACACAGACGCACGCACACACACACAAATACAAATCATTCCTCTTAATAATATTAGTGTAGATGTAGATTTGGAAATAACGCGAAAAAAACATGTTTGGCACTGGTTTTCATTTTCCCTCTACTCATTATCATCAATTTGATACGTCTAGAAATAAGTGAAACACTCACTTATTTCTAGAGGTGTCCTTTCTATATGCAAAAAATGGTTTTACGACTGTTTCAAATTCGAACTGTTTACTATAAAATTATGAATTTACTGGAAAAACAGCAGCTTACATCAGGGAGTTGAAAACCTCCTTTTCTCGAGTCGGTTAAAAAAGTAAAGAGAACGTGTGTAAAATCATAGATTTTATATATTCAAGCGACCTATTCAGTTATGTGATTGTTATTAAAGATTTTATGCTATTTCTGCATTTTGTAACGGTAACAGATTGGCCAGTTGTTCGGTTGCAGTGCAGCTGAGTTCATCATTGTATCGTATATTGCCTAAGGTGTAGATTTTAGGCTCGAGTACCAATCTCCTAATTGACCGAACGGCTTATTTCCGATGGTGCCATTTTTTATTCAATTCGTTTCAAAATATTTTTTAACAAGTAGTTAGATTTTTCTTCCGTTTTCGCGATGTCCTGACGTTTCAAATTAGGGAAAGGGGAAAAACGTTTTTCTCTGATGTTTCAATTTTTTTAAAGGTAGGTAAAAACAGCAAGAAAATAAACTGAACGCCAGTAGCGGAATGGAAGTACGGTCTTCCCAATTTTGGCCCAGAGGTGTCATCGACAAAGTAGTGCGCGGAAAGATGGACGAGTAAGAATGGTTAGGATTAGAATTAAAAGTGAAATTCTTCTCCGCGATAAGCTGTGGCTCCTTCATGGCCCATGGGTGCGGTGTCGATCGCCGGTCACTAAGACGATGATGAGCAGGTGCTCGTATTTAGAGTCGTCTTCACGTTTGAACATGACCTTAGCCAAGTGTCCGATTAACTCTTCAAGGCTCTCAAATCTCAGGTCTCTCACTATGTTAGCGTTCCTGACTAATCTGGGCGTTCCAGTGACAATCCTCAGGGTCTGCGATTATTTTTAATTTTCTTTTGATCGTTCCAAAATCATTTTGGCACGAACGAAATATGAAGTATGAAAATATTTACTACTTAAACTTGTTTTGAACCGATCGGAAATCAATCTATGTGAGCAAAATTTTCAAGAACAACGGATTTGGTGTATTATAAATAAATAATAAATAAATTCTGTGAACAACACACAGCGCCATCTAGCCCCGTGGTAAGCGACTAAGCTTGTGTTACGGTGACTAGACAACGGATATAATACTTACATTTATTTTTCTTTTGTAAATACATACATATTATACATAGAAGGATACCCAGACCAGACACAAATATTTTGGTGTATTTTTGGCATGATCGGGAATAACCCGACCGAGCGAAAGAAGTGTCTGGCTACAAGTCTGCATGGCAGAGGACAATGTCCATTTCCAAGGCAGAGTATGCTAAATCTAGGGTTGCCAACACTTTTTAATCCATATGGTATTTGTTACTGAATACTGCCTATAACACCACGAAAATATAGTATTTATGTCGACTGACTGCAAAAATTGATGCGGTTTTCTTGTAGAATAAAGTCAAATCTTTCAGAGAAATTACCTACACTGTGTTTAATTTCATTTATGTATAGAAATTATCCATGATTTTGCGCGCTTTTTCGCTTGTGCGCTTCTTCAAATAATATACTTAGTTTTCCCTCACATTTTTGTGTCAATAAAGTTTCGGTTGCAGTTCAATTGCAAGTTATAGATTCATTTTAAATTTTTGCAATTGCAATGATGTTGAAATGAAATTTGGACAATTATATTACAGGAATAAGCCCCGGGTACTTCTTTCCTTTTTTAACAATAAAACAGAATTATACACGATAGTGCGTACTTACCTACTGATATTATTAGTTAAATTATGTCCGACATAATTCATTACAATTAATAAATAATTAATTAAGTATAGATGTTTCGTTTAGGTACAGCTTCATGAATGCTGAATGCTGGCAAAAAATAATTACGGCTCGGATCGGGTAGTTTAGGTTTTGTAAGTAGGGATATATTTTCTATAGGATGTATTTTGTAAGTATATCTATCTATTACTATTATAAAGCGGAAGAGTTTGTTTGTTTTTTTGTTTGTTTGTTTGAACGCGCTAATCTCAGGAACCACTGGACCGATTTGAAAAATTCTTTCGGGGTTGGATAGTCCATTTATTGAGGAAGACTTTAGGCTACTTTTGATCCCGATTTTCCCACGGGATCGGGACTTATGCGGGTGAAACCGCGGGAAGCTGCTAGTCTATTATAAATTACTAGCTGCGTCCCGCGGTTTCACCCGCGTAAGTCCCGATCCCGTGGGAAAATCGGGATCAAAAGTAGCCTAAAGTCTTCCTCAATAAATGGACTATCCAACCCCGAAAGAATTTTTCAAATCGGACCAGTGGTTCCTGAGATTAGCGCGTTCAAACAAACAACAAAAAAACAAACAAACTCTTCCGCTTTATAATAGTAATAAATTGATTATCATAAATGTTTCAGACTAAGATGTGCTTAAACTATAGCTAAATATTTAAAATCAGATGTCGCAAATGTTTTTTTGTTCTCGGAACATTGCGTTAAGTATCATACTCATATCTCGAGATAAATGATAAACACGATGAACCGACGTGTTGAGTTGTGCCTACATACTGTAACGTATTCTATGTCACTATGCGGTAGCTATGTCAATTTCACTGATCCGTCCAAGTTATGGACTACCATTTTAGAATACCGACGGATTTTTGCTGAAATATATTAGTTGGTACGATTTAGATGCGTTTGCGAAGACGGTGGCGCTACTGTAACTGTATTGTTAAGTTTATCGCAGTATATGAACGATACCCGCGCAAGTCGAATGCCTTAAAAACAAGGTTACTTCATTCTACCGTAACAGTCGATAGCAACCTTAGACTGAGTACGGTCGACGCACGCGATAATGGCGTATTGACGTGTTTTACTTCGTACGAAAATTCAATCGGGCCAATTTAATACTCGACTCTTTAAAGAAATCAATTAAAAAAAATATTAAACACAACTTTTTAAGCGAAGTAAAAAAATAATATTAATTTGACAAGTGTTTTGTAGTTCAAGTTTTTTATTTAGTTTTTTTTGACGAAAGTGAAAATGGGGTTGAAATCTGACGACGATAAACGGCCGAGCAAATTGGCTATCATGGAGGATGAAGCCTCGGATGTACCAAGTAAGTTTTTAATTATTTATACCCTTTAATTTATTATGCTCTTCTTTGATAATTTTAGGCCAAAATGTTTTACAATTATGATGACCTAGTACCTTTAGTAACAAAATAATTTGTTTTACTATGATAGGGTATTCGCGTGTTTTTGTTTCGAGTGGCATTTTGGTTGATTCGCAATTAAAATGTTGTGTAACGACTACAAATTAAAAACACATTAATGAAATTGTATCAACGATGAGAACTAAATGAGAATTAATTGTGAGTGTAGAATATGATGTTGATTTTTTAAAGAATAGAATTCGGTTATTTATTCAAGTTACATACCTATACTTAATAAAAAATAAATGAAATTGTAATAAGAGTATGTAACAAAACAAATCTATTACTATATACCTGTAGGTATTAGTAGGTAGATCGTACTTACTAAGTTAAAAGCAAATTTAATAATACTATAAAAACTAGTATAACCCTTTTCTGGACAGTCTTAGCCATTCGAAAACTCCACGGTGTACCTAATGTTAAAGTTTTGTCAAATATTTAACTGAAATTTAGTCGAAAAATATAATAGAAGTGAATACGAGAAAAAATAATTACCTACTTACTCCTGAAAAAAAATAATCGAAAATATTTTTTTCTTTACTTTTAACTTACGTTAGTATTGCAGTGACCTCTATCAACCAGTGAGACGAATTTATAGCATTCACAATATGACGACGATTTCATTGCGATGCATGTTTTTTAATAATTTATTTCTGTTGCAACTTCATTATTTAATTTTTCATGGCATTCAATAAATTCTTTTAATTGCATCGCTGCGCTGTATGTTGCAACAGGTGGATTTCAATTAATTCATATTAATTTCAAGCTTATCGTATTATATTACTTATTTTCTTACTGAGTAATTTTTATTCGGTTCTAGCGAACAACAGCTATCTTTGAAAGTTAATTTTAAGAATTTAATCATTTTTCATGCTTATTTTTTTCATCAAAGATATTTTTTATCGACCATTGTGTTGCCAAGTGTTTATGTTGTCGGAAAATTAGTTTTAAATTTTTTTTTTTAATCTACGGCATACAATAGGAAATTTTGATGTTTTATGCCTATAAAATAAATTAGAATCCACTTCGTAGTAGGTATTTAATTAAAGGCTAATTTCCCTAAGAAATGGCAATTCTCCTTTACTATAAAGAAATAGGCGAGACCACATTTTACCTAATTGGCGCTCTTTTCTCTTCTATGGCGAAACTAACAAATCTCGTTTCTTTTCATTCAAATGATTAATTGAAACCAAAACTTGACTGACTTTTGACTGATTGAACTATATAACAACGCAGAGCCCAAACCGCTGGTCCTAGATACATTAAAGGAGAGTGTGTTCTTTGTCATGTGTAGATTAGGTAATCCCACAGGGTAATCCACTGAGAAAAGTATTTTTGATATTCCCACGGGATCGGGAGTTAGGTACCTAATTAAAGTTAGATGCGATGGAAAGCGATGGAAATCTTTACCTACTTAGATGAATTATCACGAAGTTTCAAAGGTCATTGCCTAGTAAATACTACCTACCTATAAGTATGCCTTAAACTAACCCTAAGACAACGTAAAGGAAAATATACAACACAATTATAATAAATGAGGTTATTTCACCACGATAGTTGTTAACACTTTTGTTGCCAAACACGCGAAGTCTCGCTGAAGGCGTCTCGTTTTTTAGGGTTCCGTACCCTAAGTGTAAAAATGGGATCTTTTTAT
The DNA here is from genome assembly GCA_958496205.1 of Idaea biselata. Taxonomy (NCBI): domain Eukaryota; kingdom Metazoa; phylum Arthropoda; class Insecta; order Lepidoptera; family Geometridae; genus Idaea; species Idaea biselata. The sequence continues at coordinate 11,324,224 of OY292395.1, forward strand.
TATGACTCCACTTCCGTCTGTCTGTCAGCAGGTGGCAATAAATATTTAAGTGGAACTCAGATACAACAACTTGATTCTTTTATTATGGCGACGTCATCATGGGTTGGGTAGGTACGGAGCCCCCGCATCGGCGCACGAGTCCGACTTGCATTGGATCGGTTTTTTTCTTCAATTTGTCACTTCACGCGTGCTTCACGCTTTGAGATATTAGTTAATGTTTTGCGGGTAAAGCCGCGGGCGGGCGCTGGTTAACAAACAAAGGTAGTAATTACTACTGTCATTTTCACAATGAGGTATTTATAGCTACGTATGCTATGCTATAACTAAACTGTCTCAACAACGCTTCAGCATGTTACATTTTTTAAATGACTGTGCCGCGATCCGCGGGACCGCGGTTGCGATCCCGCGGGAATATCGGGATAAAAAGTAGCCTATGTGTTAATCCAGGTCTCCAGCTATCTACATACCGAGAACCGTTTTTGAGAACGATTTTGAAACGTTTTAAATAAAGACGTGTCCAGTTTGTACTCATACCACACTCTAAGCAAGTCATAAAATTTACATTTATCTATCTACCACAAATTATTGATTTATACTAAGCGTAGTAGGATATAATATACCTAGGTAGGTAATTTACCTAAGTTATGGTGACATGTAGGTAGAATACTCTCATTGTTGTTTAATTTAGGTACCTGCTGGCATCTAAATACACAATTAAATCATGAGTTAGTTCTGTTTAAAGTATTATATTGACTAATGTATAATTATTATGTATAGCCAGTATAGCCAACAAATACTCATTAAAAACCGGCCAAGTACGAGTCGGACTCGCGCACAATGGACTCCGAACCATTATCAATTTATCACAAAAAATGACCATTTGTTGTATGGGAGCCCCATGTTTATTTCATTCTGTTTTTAGTTTTTGTTGTTGTAGCGACAACAGAAATATATTATATCATCGGTGAACTTAGATATTTACTAAGTTAATTAAAGGGATTGCTTTATAATTAAAACATTGCCTTGGGTTTTATCACGTAATTAAATTGGATTTACGTACTTAGGGTAGCCTACCTATTCTGTCCGTAGCTATCCACTGTAATTCCACTTTTTATTATTTTATAGCTGACTATGGAAGAATCAAGAATCAAGAAAATTTATTGAATAACTGTGTACATTAAGGTGACATGGAAAAGTGTTATTAGTATCAACAGTTTGTCCATACCGGACATACAATATTATAGTAACTTAATCTAAGCATTTCTTCTAAATAAAAATTTACATAATTAGAGTCAACAAATTAATCTTATGTAAAGTAAACATCTAAATCTAAATGAAAGCCTTTGAGATCAACCATTTTCTTAGTCTATTGCGGAATAAAGTTTTATAGAAAAAGGAGAAGGTTCTCAAAACGACAGTTTTTTTGTGGAAGGGTATGTTACTGGATATCTTCATCCATCGCAATGATTATTTATTGTTGTTTGGCGTTCCGTACCCATTGGGTAAAATTACCTTTTTTTTACTAAGACTCCACTATCCGTCTGACTGTCTGTCGCCAGGCTGTATCTCAGGAACCGTGACAGCTATAGCCAGTTAAAATTTTCACAGTAATGTAGCTGTTTCTATTGCTGCTATAACAACACATACCTACTAAAAAACCGAATCAAATAAATATTTAAGTGCGCCTCCTGTAAACTAAACTAGTTTCTTTTTTGTGATAATAGTATGGTACCATTCATGCCCGAGTCCGACTCGCGCTTTGCCGCTTTTAAATATAAGTAGGTAGATTCAGTTGCTTTCTAGTTAAGCTGTTATATTTCAGATTATGATAATTCAGTTTTCCTCTTTTTGTTGAAGATACAAAATAATACAACTGGTTACAGAACATCCACTATTTTTGAAGTCGTCTAAAAGTATAGGTGATGATGTATAGGTGACAAAGATGTTTATGCCCTAAAACCTATATCAGACATGATCATACCTACGTTTTGTTTCTTTTCATATTCTGATTTTTCGAAATTTTAATTCTATTCTATTTAGAAAGACTTTTCTCTTATGAAAAAAATTGGAAATCGTGGCACAGTCGAACGGGGCTTGATAGGATTGCGGCCCTTAAGGAGAAACCCGAATTACAAAACTACTTCGGTTTTTGGGAAGTCGCTTAAAAATCCGTTGCATGCGCTTATTAGTAATAATAAGCAAAAAAAAACAGACAAAGACCGCGTGTTTGCTTCAATTGTAACTAGTGCCTATTTAGAGATCTAACACGGTTTTTTCCGTCTACCTATCTTGTTAATCTCGAACCGTTTTACCGCAACAAATGTCAAAATAATGGTGTTTTTTTTGGAATAAAAATATACTTAAACATAAATGGGTTCAATTTATATTAAACAGGTTTAAATATACCCACAAGAACTGCGTATGTACCTACGTATATAGGTGTACTTCCTGAAGCAATCATGTGATAACACGGCTGTCGCATGTTTTGGTAATGGGGAGCAAACTACTTTATTACATAGGTATTAGGCGTTATTTATTGTATGTGGCCCGTCAGACGTTGTACCTATGAATCTACTTATGTTTCTATTAAGGGGTATATTATTAATTTTCTTTTACTTTAAGCTAAACAAGCAATAGCAGCAAGTTTAGCTTGTATATAGCAAGCTATTCACAAGCTAAACTTAAAATCCCTGTCTTACCTCACTTATTATAGCTTTTTTTATTTAACAGCCTATCCATATTTTTGACAAACAAATATCTGTTTTGGCTAAAAATGTCTCTATCTGGATAGGCTTCGACATAATTGTTCAGAAACATTATTTCACCTACAATCCAAAAGCAATTTTTTAACAACTTTCTGCCATGAAATAATCAACAATTTGACATGGATTTTGAGTATACCCTTAACAAAAAATTGGCACAAAATGCTTTGAATTACGTCAGTGTTTGTCAGAAAATATTTAAGAACTAAAAATGTTTGTTTAAGTAAACACATAACTAAGTTCATACAGAACAGACCTACCTAATTACATAAATTAGTCACCTTGCTGTACTAAAAAAGAATTAAATAATATGCTGGTTACGAAAAGATGGATGTACTGTGTGAAATAATATAGATAGACAGATGGAATAGAACCGTAGGAGGAAACAGAGTTTGTTATAGGAAATTCAAGGGATGGGAATATTCTTAATAGGACAGTCTACCTACTCTTTCTCCATACAAACGTAGTCGACTGTTTCTTCCCTGGATAAAGAGAAAAAATATGTTTAATGCATACATAACTGATATATCAGCAATGACCATGCCCCTACGTTTTGTTTTTTTTTATTTTAAAATTAGAAATGAAATAAAATTTAGAAAAATAAGAAAACGAAGAAAATCAAAACGTAGGGGCATGGTCATTGCTGATATAGGACTTATTGCATAAACTCATATCTTTATCCAGGGAGGAAACAGTCGACTAAGGTACGTTTGTATAGTTTGTATGGAGAAAAGAGTAGGTAGACTGTCCTCTTAAGTATTTTGACTTAAATTCGACGAAACGAAAGAAAGGGTTTTGTAATGAAGTGTTTTGTAATTATTTGCATAGTTTCAAGTGTTTTCTTAGTACTTAAACTTAGTAGGTACTATTATATGATCGTTATCTATTCCAAATCGCACGACCGTCCGCGTCGCTTAGTATAAGCACAGTGTAAGTGCAAAAGTAAAGATAACTAGAAAACAATAATATTTTTATGACCACTATACAACTGGTTTTTTTGTTAAAAAACCCCTACTTGTGTGTTCATGAACCATATGTAAGTAGTACTAGCTGTATTTCGTGGTTCCGCCCGCCCGCCGCGCCGCAGTGCTGATAACAGGGATTTTTTTATAATTCTTTTTGGGTGCCTAATATCATGTAAATTTGGGGCTCCTAGATTTCATTGTTAAAAGTGTTTTTTTTCTGCAATATGGGTATCATATCAATTAAAACCCAGCTTCTGAGCTATTAGTATGTAACATGAATAAAATCCTTCAGTCATATCGTTTTGGGTGCTTTCATTTGGCGCAAAGGGGGTGCGAACCGATGACGTCTGCTCTGACAAGACATAAAGAGGTTAATCACTCTGAGATAGAATCCCAATATTTGGCCCAGCATGTTAACACAAAAATGTATAAGTTTATACTATTGTATAGAGCACCCGTTAGGACAATGTGTTACATTGTTAGGACAATGTAACACATTGTCCTAACAACTTTTCGATCAAGCGAATTTTGGCACAAAAACAGCTATACCTAGGTAGATATGTTATGTACCTAGTAAATTGTGCCATACATTTGATCAGCTTTCTCAAAACACATCGACCGATCCTTGACATGCATTCCCACGTGGTCATTGTTAAAAGAATCTAATATGAAACGTAGCACTGAACTGAACAGTGGCCATTTCACAACGTCTATTTATCGGTTAGGTTTTATAAATATCAATATTGTATTAGATAAATAGGTAGGTGCGTAGGTATGTAATTGAAATTTCGTAATTAAAATTAGAACGCACGTGATTTGAAGAATGTGGTATTGAAATAAAATTACAAATAGACTAGCTGTGTTCTCGGTTTGACCCGCATAAGTCAGGTGCAATTTTCGATAATATCTTAGCGGAAACCTGCGTCTCTTTGTGCCAAAAATAAGCCCGATCTACCCATTACATTGATACCTACGAGTATTAGACGTGCGTTGATATATCAGTCAGATTGGTAATATTCATCCTAATGCTAAACTGAAAAACTGGTTTTTGAAAAAAAAACATAGTTGATGAGATCTTAATAAAGAGGAATGTGGAACAAATTAGATTGTTCAGCATTAGCTTTGCCTACCTAGCCGCACTCATGCGAAGAAAAATATTATACCTACTATAATTCTGCATATTTTGTTTATTAAATGTGACACTTTTGTTTTTGTTACGGTCGTCTTTTGTTCCTGATTTGATCGTATTTTGTTCCTGTTTTGGTCGTCTCTTGTGATAGGCACTAATGTGTAACCTACTTCTTGACTTGAACAGAAAACTTTTTTAGACTTATATTATTAGATCGGTGTTGGTCTAGTAGTAGATACCCCGACTTTCATTCCGAAGGCCGTGATTTCGAATCCCGGCCGACCCCGCTACAATGAATTTTTCTTCAAGTAGAATGATTGTACCTACGTTTGATATGGATGGCGGAGGAAAACATCGCGAGGATACGGCTTAAAGTCACGCAAAAGGCCCACTGTGTTTCCGCAACTAGCCCTATAGTACATAGGGCTAGTGGCGGAAACACAATAAAAACTTTAACTTTATATTACTCTTTATGGTTGTTCCGTAAAAATATCTAAATAAACAAATTAAGGTAATATGACACGGAATTATAATGTAGCTATGTAGGTATCTAACGACACACCTTGAAAGAAGGTTGACAATAAACAATTAAAAGGTGAATAAGAACTATAAAAAACCCGGCCAACTGCGAAACTCGTGCACGAAGGGTTCCGTTCCACTATCACAATTGGGTACGGCATCCTAAAATGGTTTACAACGACTTTGATTCAAAGAAAATCTGAAACTTATAAAAAACTCTTTGGACAGTGAAGGCAGACTAGTATATTTGACAGATAGGGCAGCCATTTTGAATTCCATGACCAACTCGATTTGACTTGACCAATCAGAAGCAACCTCACATCGTATAGTTTTTGAAACACGTTTGTTGTATTAAATAATTGTTTTATTTTGTTTTTAGTATTTGTTGTTGTAGCGGCAACCGAAATACATCTTCTGTAAAAATTTCAACCTTCTAGCTATTACGGTTCATGAGATACAACCTGGTGACAGACGGACAGACGGACAGACGGACAGACGGACAGACGGACAGACGGACAGACGGACAGACGGACAGACGGACAGACGGACAGACGGACAGACGGACAGACGGACAGACGGACAGACGGACAGACGGACAGACGGACAGACGGACAGACGGACAGACGGACAGACGGACAGACGGACAGACGGACAGACGGACAGACGGACAGACGGACAGACGGACAGACGGACAGACGGACAGACGGACAGACGGACAGACGGACAGACGGACAGACGGACAGACGGACAGACGGACAGACGGACAGACGGACAGACGGACAGACGGACAGACGGACAGACGGACAGACGGACAGACGGACAGACGGACAGACGGACAGACGGACAGACGGACAGACGGACAGACGGACAGACGGACAGACGGACAGACGGACAGACGGACAGACGGACAGACGGACAGACGGACAGACGGACAGACGGACAGACGGACAGACGGACAGACGGACAGACGGACAGACGGACAGACGGACAGACGGACAGACGGACAGACGGACAGACGGACAGACGGACAGACGGACAGACGGACAGACGGACAGACGGACAGACGGACAGACGGACAGACGGACAGACGGACAGACGGACAGACGGACAGACGGACAGACGGACAGACGGACAGACGGACAGACGGACAGACGGACAGACGGACAGACGGACAGACGGACAGACGGACAGACGGACAGACGGACAGACGGACAGACGGACAGACGGACAGACGGACAGACGGACAGACGGACAGACGGACGGACGGACGGACGGACGGACAGACAGACGGACAGACGGACGGACGGACGGACGGACAGACAGCGAAGTCTCAGTAATAGGGTCCCGTTTTTACCTTTAGGTACGGAACCCTAAAAAACCAACACTAAAATAAATAGAAAATTCTACTTGTTTGTTTGTGAACTACCTAACTGCGGCCCACGGTTTCGCCCGCGTTGGTTTTGATCCAGTGGAAAATTCAGTCTTTCGTTGATTACTCGGGTTCTACTTGTTCGATATCGACTTAAAGTATATCACGCACGACTTTCCTTTAAAACAAATTTCAATCGGCTGTGTAGTTTTTGAATGACAAGGTAACAGCGAAACAGACAGGCATGAATTTCAAAACTACAAATTGTTTCCCCTGCCTCTCCAAAGCGACCTAGACTAATTTACAAAAAATGTTTCTTTTTTAATTTAATCCAAGTAAGTAGTATATACAAATCTTACTAATATTATAAATGTGAAAGTTTGTGTGTAAGTAAACGTAAAGCATTTTTGTTCCAATATTCCTGCGGGATCGGGAGTTACGCGAGTAAAGCCACGGGACGTAGCTAGGAGATAATATAGTTATCAATGTTTCAGTTGACGCGAGATATTTAACCAAACCCAATTAGGTTCCCCTTAATGGACATCCAAATAACGAAAATTAACGTTTAAATTAACCATAATGAATTTTAAATGATTTTACGAACGCGTTTAGAATCTCAATACCTAGTTAGTTTTTGTAATCGTGCAGTTGATGAAGCGTAAGCTATTCCAGACATCTGTTTGTGGTCGTTTTCACAGCTGCACGTCTATAGGTAAGAAGGAATGGTTTAATCACGTGACAAAGTGTAGGTCCCTTTAATTCACTGAAATTCAAGTACGCTGGAATTGCCATACCATACAAAATGACATTAGATCTTTGTGCCGATTTGTTTCGCGCCATGTTGCGCTGTTGTCGCGCGTTTTCTATTGAAAGTGATGGTGACCGTCTCCGGAACTATTAGTTCCATGGACATAGCGCAGATCAAATAGGCACTAAATTCAGTGCGTTATGTCCTGTCCAGTTGTTATGGAGGTCAGTGCTATAATGACAGTAGGTAATGGTCAGTTTTCGCAAGTGTGCGCTGTTTATCGGTGTTAAATAGTTGTCACATCGATGTAGCATCGTTCCGGTGTTGCGGAATAGGACACACGCGCTGCCTGCTTTGAAATTGACTAGTTCCTTCAGATGGCCTTTTTTTTCTAAAAGCTTTGTTTTTGTTCCAAAGTAGGATTAGGCATAACTCAAAAAAAAATGATCCTAGAGATCCGACAAGTATTAAGAGGAAAGTCTCTTTCTCTTACTCTTTCTTCATACAAACGTAGTCGATTGTTTCCTTTCGGGATAAATACATTAGAGCAAATATGTTTATGCCATAAAACCTAAATCTGCCAGAAATAACATTTCGAAAAAATAGAATAAGAAAACGATATATTTGTAAAACAAGATAGCACGAGCCCTGCTAGACTCTTATTAAGTTTGTTTACAGTTCCTAAAAGAAAATGAATAAAAAATCATTGAGGACAATATTACTAAGAACGTATAGAGGCGACCGTAGTCTTGGACATAATGAGTTTGCACTCAGCCTTAATATCCACGCGCCCTCAACGCCTGTACTGGACACATTGGTTCGGTGCAAATATTTAGGTTCAGGTACTTAATACATATTCTCGAAAAATACATCGCAACATAGGCTACATGAAGTACATGAGAACTTCATTGCACGCATCAATATTTATAACGTTTGTCTAGCTAGCAATCACAGAAACAAACTTGTTTTAGTATAACAATTTTAACGGCATGTAAAATCAATATTATTTTTTTATTTTAAGTGCTTATGCCTTTATTTTGCGTTCATAGAAATATTTCGGCGTAATTTCTCCCGAATTTTAGTCCCACTCAGTGTTTGCCGCGCGTTGTGTTTAAAATGAATTTATCTCTTAAAATATTATGTCTAAGTAAAGCAAACTATATATTTTTGCTTACCTCGACGTTACAACAACGTTACAATAGTCTTGATCACAGGGACAGTGGAGCAGCACCTGGGGCGTCGGAGGCGTTAATCTGAATATAGTACATTGAAATGTTACATTTGAGTGTGCATTTGTCAGAGGACGCAATTTTATTTTTTAGATATCAAGGGGGGGTTAGTTTAAAGTTAAATAATAGTTTGTGGGGTTGTGGCTCTTGTCCCACGGCCGCCATCTTGGAAAAACGGGTTCAAATGGTTTTTATGGTTTATTTGACGAACTATAGGTATCACAAAAAAAATAATTACCATTTTGTATTGCAAATAAGATTATCTACAACATTTGGTAAGTAACTTTTAGTCGTAGAACTAAAAATAAAAAGTTATAAGCAAAAGTCCATGAAAATTTGAGAAACAAAATATATTGGTCATTTTTATTTGTAAGGTAGAAGTCCCAAGGTGACTCCATAAAAAAATTATATGGATCGGATGAGGATCTTCGGAGTGATGAGCAGAATAGTTTCTCAGAAAGTAGTAAATTACTTACTTTTTTACTTTTACCAGTAGAATCAGACCTTGTACTACTGGTTAGGGATTGATGAAGCACCTGGAATCACCTTATCATCAGAGAACTCCTCAATGATTAAAGTTATGGTTAAAATTCTAATGATTTTTAGTGGTGGATTAAAGTAGGTACTCAAAAAAGGATGTCGAAAAAACATAATATAACCTCACCTACATACAGTAATTGAGGAGTTTTCTGATGAGAAGGTGGTTACAGGTGCTTCATCAATCCCTAACCAGTAGCACACGGTCGAATTCTACTGGTAAAAGTCCAAAAGTTAGTAATTTACTACTCTCTGAGGAACTATTCTGCTCATCACTCCGAAGATCCTCGTCCGATCCATGTTTTTTTTATGGAACCACCTTGGGACTTCTACCTTCCGAATAAAAAAATAATCATCAAAATCGGTTCATAAATGACCAATAGAATTTGCTCAAATTTCCATTGATTATCGCTTATAACTTTTTATTTTTAGTTCTACGACTAAAAGTTACTTAACAAAAGTTGTAGATAATCTTATTTGCAAAACAAAATGTTAATTATTTTTTATGTGAGACCTATAGTTCGTCAAATAAACCATAAAAACCATTTGAACCCGTTTTTCCAAGATGGCGGCCGTGGGACAAGAGCCACAACCCCACAAACTATTATTTAACTTTAAACTAACTCCCCCTTGATATTTAAAAAATAAAATTGCGTCCTCTGACAAATTCACGCGGAGCCCAAAAAAATGTAATATTTCAATGTACTATACAAGTCGTGTGAAAATCAAAAGTAAGTTGATCAAAACAAAGTAATAAGAAGAATGAAAACTATGATATTGATTTGTGAGTCAGTTTTTTTTCTCAGAAATTTGAACGTAATTTGTGTCCCAAAAAAGTCAAGATTATCGAAGATTATTTCCAATACGACCTTGGAAAAGTGTGATTTAAGGATGATTGGTTTTTGGGTCACATAGGTGATAAGAAAGTAGGTACCTAGGTATAATAACTTAGTAAGAACTAAGTACTACTAACTGCTGGCGAGGTCTGCTCCATAGTACCTATGTATTAGATCTCGAGGATCTGAGGGACTTCTTTCATAGTGTATCTATTAAACGATACGTAAACCGGGGCAGCCACTAAAGAAGACTGGTCAGATCTTGTTCCACTACCGCTTTCCTTCTTTTAGACGAGCGTGCTACATGATTGACTATATTATCACTTACCATCACGTAAGATAGTTATCTGTCGTGGCTAAAAAAGTAATATTAAAACGTGACGCACAGAGGGGTGATTCAATTCCAAAATAAAACTCGAATTTTGGAAATCTAAGCAGAAAGGTGCTTCTATCTCCTACCACATCAAAGAATATTATCTTATTTAATCTCTAGCTGAATAAACAGATAGGTATTTTAACTTCATACATAATCTCATGAAAGATAATCAACCATACGCAAAGACATGTGACAGCTGTATTAGTACTTAATATTTACATTTTATAACCATGACGGTTAGAAGAATGATACGTAGGTATTTAAGTTATTTATGAAGCTAAATACGTTTGTTTATTATTGACAAATGGTTTTCTTAAAAGGGTTAGTCCTCGAGTTTTTTCGATTTTTCCTTGGGATGGGTAATACAAATACTAACTAAACCAAAAACGCAAAGGTAAACGAAAAAACTTAAGGACTGCCGCCTTAACTCAAGCGGTCGTTGCACGGTACCCTTTATGGTCGCCTAAGTCGCCTTCCACCACGAGCGGAGCGGAGCCATTAATGTGTCATTTTAACAACCAACGATTGTTCTCTTTACGCGATCGAATCCGAAAGCGCCGAAGGTCTATGAAAACGATCGTTGTATGTTGAACTGACACATTCTTAACTCCGCTCCTCTCGCAGTGGAAGGCCGGCATTACACTTGCACATCAGCACACATTGAAATAAATTCGTATCACGTCATTGATCTCAACGTTAACAGTAGTTATGACATCAGAACGAAGACAGTTGTAAATATTTAATATGGTAACGTTACCTCAAATTCAATGAGCTTTTGACGTTTTAATTGTCATTCATAAACTTCTTCTTAACGCCCACAGCGATGCTAATTTCATTTTTATGATAGACTTAACAATATTGCCAGCGCTGCAGCGGTTTTATATTTATTTCGCGTAAAAGGAACATGGAATATGTTTGAGAACACCTCTAGTATACCTACCTACATAATATTTCAATGGTACACACCGACATTTTCTTTCAATTTGTCGTCGAGTCGTGGAAAGACCGCTAAAGTAAATGGAAGGTTTGAATTAAATTCAATTTCGTAGGTTACTTAGTTATTTATTTATTACCTAACGGAATACCCAACAAAAATAACACAAAAGCCTGTTAAATCTCCGCCAGTGATACATGCGTTTACACACTCGAAACGAATCCACCACTTTAAAAATGCTTAGGACAATTCTTGGGTACTTTTTACATTGAAATATGAACAAAGTAGGTGAATTAAATGGACAATATAAAGTTGGGACATAGTGCCTTATTTATTTTTTAGGTAAATGAATGGTACAGATCTACCATTTACCTAAAATGCCAAAATGCATCGACTACTATACGAATTTAAAAAGAAAATAGGGTTTTCCCTCAAAAGTGCACTATCAAAGTGTGACAACATATTAGCAATCTTCTACTTACGGAGAGTAAGTAAAATGAGAGGAGTCCAATGTCCGGTTTTTCGTAAATTATTTTGAAATGTTGTTGTTGTTGAAATGTTAATATATTTTCATTTTCATTAGTAGATCATTTGAAAATAAATATATTTATAAATGATCTACTGTAATCCGTCCTGATTTCTCATCGTATGTTAAAAATGAGTATCGGAATTCAAAGTCCACCAAATACGCGAAAATGGACTGTAACTTTAGATACTTAGGTACTTGTTAGTTTTTATCTCTACGCAATCAACACAGAGTTTTTTATCAGAAAATCTTCGAAGCGATCTCCTGACGATGCCCTTCGAGTGTCAGAGATAAACGGTGACATACCTAATTGTAACAATTTCAATTATTTGTTACAATTCCATTTCAATATGAAATTCGTAACTAGGTAGGTAGACCTACATAACTAAACTAGATTGAATCATGTGTTGGCGCGTGGATGCATGTGTGCGAAATAGTACGTCATGTCTGTACCGTGCAGTTTTATGAAGCTTTATGGTGGTACCGTTTGGCAGACAATTTCGAGTAGGTAAATGAATTGGGACTTAACTGGAAGTACTTAATTGAACTCCTATTACCAATACGCCTACGTGAATCATTTCTGCCCTACGACGATATACCTAAATGTACTTACGCACACATACAACCACGCGCCAATATGGACTCAGTCAGTCAGTTATACCGACTAGCTGCGTCCCACGGTTTCACCCGCGTAAGTCCCGATCCCGTGGGAATATCGGGATCAAAAGCCTATGTTACTCCTCGATAATGTTATTTTCTTTTGGTGAAAGAATTTTGAAATCGGTCAAGTAGTTTTTGAGTTTACTCATTACAAACACACGGCACACACACACACACAGAGAGAGAGAATACAAATCTTTCCTCTTTATAATATTAGTCAGTAATTCATTATCAACTGTCGTAAGGATTAACATACGAGTAGGTACGTTCTTTGTTTAAGGGCCCTATTCTGAAAAACTGAAAATCCATGTCGGGCGCATCGAAAATTGTTGATTATTTCATGACGGAATGTCGTAGAACTTTTTTTTGTGTACAGATTGTAGGCGACATTGTTTCCGATATTTTAGTGCAGTTTCCATACAAATATGTCGAAACGTATTGAAGCCTATCGACATTTTAGCCAAATCAGACATTTTTTGTCTAAAATTTGGATAGGCTTTGCACCAATAGGAGGTTCTTGTCTTAAAACTACACCAAAATGTAGGAAACAATGTCACCTACAATCTGTGCACAAAAAAAAGTTCTACGACATTCCGTCATGAAATAATTAACAATTTTCGATGAGCCCGACAGGGATTTTCAGTTTCAAGGTCGTTGGCGTATATACTCCTCTTAATATTTCTATTGTTTTCGTAGTTTTCAAAGCCTTGGAGAGCAATAATACTTAAATAATTAGTCATTTCGGAGCAACAACTACGAAAAAATAAATTATAACGATTTTCACGTGATGCTGATGATGGATGATGAGTTTTTGGAAGCTTAAATAGTAGAATAACGACAGTATTGTAGGAAATCTGCTAAAATAAATATAGATAATCACCTCCTATTTATGAATGAGAATAAATAATGTAGTTTTAATTTGAGTTCAATGAAACACAAGAGCTATTTCGTGTAGTTACATTTTCCCGGGTCTTAATCGAGTAGGGTTTTTTTCTATGGTCTTGGTCGCGAGTCCCCTCGCGACTAAGGCCATTGTAACATGGTTGAAGGGTCGAGGTAAGAAAATAAATAATAAAACGCGATTAAGATCCAGAAAAATGTAACTATGTTAACAAATCGTGTGAATTTAAAAAGTTTATTAGCTATTTAGTAGATTCATAAAACTGTGCATCAACAATCTTAGAAGCATGAAATTTGAAGCGTGTGGTCTTTGTGATGCGATGAAAGTATCCACGGGTTTTCCAAAATATCTAAGGGTTTTTCCGAAATTTCCAAGGAATCGGGACTTACGTGGAAGAAACAGTGGGACACTGTTAGTTACAAATATCAGACTTCGGTTCTACATAAGCACAAGCTCGAGCGATACGTCGAGTGTAGCTTAACTGTCTAGCTACTTGTAACATTATATAAACTAGTATAATAGAATGTTTATCTGTATTACTCGCTCAGTTTGAATAGTACAGTCCTTCACGCATCACTTACCGGTTGTTTATGGTCAATTTAGCTACCTTTACAGTCGGTTGGTACCTTAATTATGCGTTTAATGTACTCATCAACAATTACCTGACGTTATGATAGCCTTATCAACTCCTAGGTAAAATAGTTATTAAATAATTAAAGAACTAGCTACGGTCCTGCGGTTTTATCTGCATAAATTCCGATTACCAGTATATAGATGAAGTAGTTGTTAGTGGTATTTACAAACGACCCCATGCGCAGACTCAACATTTGTCACATTTTTGCTGAGATGACGTTGATTCTCAAATCACTAATAAGAGCGATACAAAGCAATAACGCAGCGTCCTACGTGGACGATTGGATGCGAACGCGATTGCGAAGCGATCCGATCCGGTGCGGTGCGGAAACAAGGAACAGTCGATAGCTATTGAACTGTCCTACGTAACCAAATGCACGTAAAGTGCGATGCGGCGCGATTCTCGACTGTTCGACGTTAGCCACGCATAGGGTTGATGGTGATTAGTAATTACTAATTGATTACGGATGAGTCTCTCATGTCTCGATCCCGTGGTGGTAATAAATGTACCCAAATCCACAGTTTACCTATTTTTTTTAAATTCAATTAGATCTATGTACATATTAGTGTAAATTATAAACCTAATACGACAAACAACGAAATACTTACAATTGTTTTAACAGAACCTACTTACGACGAATACAATGAAAACGTTTGACAAGAAGTAGTGGAATATAACATTAATAATTAATTGATGCAGTTGGGAAAAACAATCAAGGTTATTTGTTGTAAGTAAGCTTTAATGAAGCAGTTACTTTTTATAACAGTTTACCTAGTAGTTGCCAAATAAGATCATTTTCGAGTCTATTTCCATTCATAAATATAACTTGTGACTAACTTGGCTAAAAATAGAATGCTGGCCGTTAATGATTCAGTTAAAACAATTAATATAGGTATGAAATGGAAAAAGCAATGTTTACATTGCATTTTATCAATAAACCTGTTATTTGTGTCGACCGACTCGACTGTCCATCCGCGTAGAGTTGAAGGTCGAGTCAATTTCCTTGACATAAGTTTACCGGAAGCTGTACCAGATGGTACGCTTTCCTGATTGTTCATACTTTATAAGGAGGCATAATGTTAAATTTCATTTCGTAATAAAAAGTTAGTATAAGGGGTCCGTACAGTCCGTAGTAGGTACAAGCGCTGGGCTTGTATACTACGGACCCCTTAATATACCAGAACTTAAAAGCTGCTCTGCTTTTAAGCGGTCTTGAAACTTGAAACCCAATAATAGTCCTATGTTACTTCTTCGTAAATAATTGTGCAGAGATGCAACTCCTCTAATTTAGTCTAATCTAATTTTCACGCGAGATAGATAACTGGCATTTGATCTCACCTCAACTTGATGGCAAGACGATGATAAGGTCTATGATAGATATCCCATACGTGTCTAGAAGAAACTTTAACCTATGAACTCTTAGACTTGAAGATTCCGATGAATTTACAGCAGTGCTGAATTTTAGTAGCGCTGAAACTAATAAAAAACTGCGCTTTGTTTTTAACTTAAATCAATTTGAATTAATAACATTCCAAACACCAAAATTCATTAAGATTTTACTGGTGCATTAATGAGTAATGTATTTATTTGTACCTATACTATGAAAACTGAACTGCACTAGTTTGGGTAAGTCCTGCTATTTAATCATCATGGTACGTTTTTTTTTGTACGGCTGCAGGCCTCGGTCAGATTTGATAATTAGTTACGGCTCCGTGTCTTGAAGGCTTGCTCTTTTCACAATTAGCGTGTGTGAATGTAGGTATGTAGGTATTGTAGATTTGCAATAATGAATCATATGTTACACTAGCTGTGTCCCGCGCTGTAGGTATATGAGTTGTTCTACACGTCCAGGCGAACAACTTTTGTTCTACGACTTTTAGAATTTATATTTCTCTCTTAAAAGTAGATACCTAGGTACTTAATAACCCGGTCACCTAGATAGGTACTGCTTAGATAGGTGAACGGGCTAGACTTTTAGGATGACGCATGCAAGTGGACCTGAAAATATTTACACCATGACTTGTGTAATCCAATCGTTTGTATTAGAACGATGCAATGCAATGTAAACAAAACCATATAATTGCATAACTCGATCGAAATTGCTATTGAATGGAAGTAGTATGTACATACGTACCTACATAGCTGTAGGTACTTAAGTGTTTTGATTATGTAATATTTACGATGAAGACATTTATTTCTGTACAAAGAATCTCAAATAAGTGTTGGTTAAAATTAGACAGGGGAGTTGTGGAAAAAACGTGCTGCCGAAATGTAGCTGATGGTTTTTACGATTTATGAGTATGACACCTGTAAATTGTTTAATTTCAGTGGTATATATCAATCAATCTAGTTATTTAGTTCGTGAAAGATACCGAGTGTAATAAAAAAAACAGTGCCAAACACGAAATTTGCGTGTTGCTGCAAGGTCCTATGGGAGTTGTCGTATTGAATTTAGGTCGTCTGAAAGTTTTGATCGTTCGTTCGTATAAACATAGTAGGCCCCCAACGGAATACGAAACCTCGATTCCGTAAAAAGATAAATTCCACTGAACCCACGTTTCCCCTTAGCATTCTCTCTAGACCTTTAGATATTTCATATATTATATTTGTTTTTAACCGACTTCAAAAAAGGAGGAGGTTCTTAATTCATCGCGTCCGTATCTATATTTTTAGGAGTGTTACTCGATTAGGTACTCGAAGACGGGTTGACCGATTGAAATAATTTTTTTTTAAATTGAAAGGTCGCATAAAAATTTGGTGTTGATCTGATGAGGATCTTCAGCGTGATGAACGGGATTGCTTCTCAAAATGCAGTAATGTTTAATTACTTTCGATTAAGAAGATCGAAAGTGACAGTAGAAAAACTTAAGAGGGTTCATTCCATTCTCTTTCTCCATACAAACGTAGTTTACGTTTTCCTCCCTGGATAAAGACATTAGAGCAAATATGTTTATGCCATAAAACCTATATCTGTCATGTCTTGTCAATGTACGAACCTTTTTTGTTTTCTAATTAAAATAATAATAAAAAATAAATAAAATAAAAAATGAAAAAAATAATTCGGAAGATGAATAGTCATGCCCGATATAAGTTTTATGGCATAAACATATTTGCTCTAATGTCTTTATCCAGGGAGGAAAACGTATAATAAACTACGTTTGTATGGAGAAAGAGAATGGAATAAACGCCCTTAAAAACCAACATCAAAAATACCTAGTGAATGACGGTATTTTTTAAGTTGAAGACAGATTCACCTACGTAAAACTGCACGACTTCTAACATCACAGGTGTTTCACGAATTATTTTCGCTTTTTTTTAAGTCGGTTTGTGTAATGTAGGTAGTGTTGTCTCAGCAGAATTCAAGTGCCTACTTATTTATTGCAAGACATGAATTTAGCAAATAAAATCAATAGCGCAAAAAGCAATCTTACATCAATCGTAGGTAAGTACTATCTAGTTGAGAATAATGATGAAATATAATTTAATGATAGCAATCATCAGTTCACGTATCCACGTAGCATTAATACGCAATGAGATTGGTTTATTTGACCCAGTTTTATTTCTTAAACCCTTGACACGGACCGCAAAGGCAAAATACTCAATAAATAATAATAAATGCAAACAATGTAGGAGCTGCATGGTTGCGTGATTAAAGGAGCATAAAATTAAATTAATTTAATATTCAAGTTAGAGGTATCATTTAGTTACTTCTAAAGTAGTCTATAGACTGGAAGACATAATATCATTGGAATGAAATCCTACTTATTAGATTTATGTAAAAAACGCTTTCCGAAACTCTGCACCGACAGGACTTGAACCTGCAACTCTTACTCAGAGGTCCTCAGCCCAAAGTTGCCTGGAAGAGACAGCTCTCAGCGGTAAGGCCGCCTATTGTGCCACTTTAGATTTAAGTTTATTTTGTTTTATTAATTGTAAGTTTTATGTTTGGTGAACATAATAAAGCGTTCTATCTATCTATCTTACCATTCAAGCGAAAGATGCATTATCTACGTCCGGAAATGCAAGTCCTCCCGGGTGCAAAGTTTTGGAAACCATTTATTTTTAGGGCCAGGCAACCTGAAAACTCTAACACTAGGTGACTCACACCACAAAACAAAACACATTAATTTGCTAGTGTTCATAGTTTTTTCAGTTTACTAGATTTTTTTTTCTAGACTACAATGAAGCGATCGAGAATCCAAGTCAATTCTCAAGTTAAAAATGCGACATAACAAAACTTGTAACGATTGCGTGTCGTCCATTATCGAACAAGGCTTAGCACTAAGACAATAGGCACTACCCACTTATTGACAGTCAATACAGAAAACTGATTCACTGATACCAAATGCTTACTTTCAGATTACATAGGTAGTTAATACTGAGAATTAAGAGTAACCGACGGTGAAGGCTCGGTTTTTGTAACATTTTTTTTGACGTTTCATTAAACTTATAGGCGTGTCCAGCAAGGTTCTTGTCTTGGTTTAGTTTAGTTTTAAAATACATTTCATTTATACTTTTAATCTTTCGTACTTTGACATTCTTTTATAACTAACGTCGTTATTTTCAATAGGTATAGGTATTCCAGGTGTAAAGTTTATCAAGTTTTTATTACATAGATTTTTCTTCTGTTTTCGCGATATTGGATTGAAATTAAACTCATTTTTCGTTAGGAAATGAGCATTGATGAGGGTAATTCCTTTATAAGATTTGTCAAAAATTTTATTTCACCATCGTTACAATTGCAAACAATACTCTTAAAATGAAATAACTTGTAACCTTACCTACTGTAATTATACCGTGCTCTTCTGTTATTGATTATGCTCAAAAATCTATGGAAAATAGTGTATCTATTTTGCCAAACCAAATTCTATAGAAAATTATCACAAAATATTTGTGTGGCACTTGTTTGTTAGTTGTGAAGTGAGGTCAAATGCAAACCTATTTCATAAAAAAAAACAAATTTGAAATTGCAAATCAATAAAATTTTAAACAATTTTAATATGCGGATTCCCCTCTTGGACAATAAATACCTTACAGATTTGAAAAGACAGCTAGAAGTAGGTGATATCGACAGTAGGCAAGTAAACCTTTCCTATTTATTTAATCTTGACACTTGAAGCATGTAATTCAAACACGAGACGAATGATCTTTATCATAGTACCTAGTATCTTATCGTTTATTACATGATACAGGTGGCTTTTGATATGGACTCTACAGTCTAGTAAACTTAGGCTGTATTCCTGTAAACGATAAATAACAGGCAATCATACTATATCATCCCTTATTTATAGCAACACTTAAACTGCTTAAAATCCGGTCCTTAGTGCAAGAAAAAAGTTTAAAATTGCTGACGAGTTTTCTTTAGTGCGCAGGGCCTTTTTAAGCGACTTCCAAAAAGAAGTAGGTATTTTTTTACATGAGATAGACTTGCATTTGACCTCGGTTATCTGATGGGCAGCGACTTCGAAGTCGACGATGTAATGCTTGTCTACAAGTAGGTAACCTATTGACTCGAGACTTAAGGGCTCCAAGGGGGAATATTGACGCGGGCAGTGTGGTACAGTTCGGCCAATTCAGTTTAGTTAGACCATATTGTTATTTACTGTCTTGTAAGTAATATAATTGTCAAACGCTCCCAATAAATGAGCGATTTCGTGAATAAGACCATTGTTCGAAATGAAAAATAAGGAGTATTCCTAGGTAAAAATACTAAAGTCAAAAAACTTAATAATTAAATTATTTATAGGTACATAATTTATTCACCGTCCAAAATAAGGCAAAAAATCCTTAGTCATTGTTTCATGAAGGACACGGTACAGTTTAAAAAAGGACCATTATGCTTCTTCCCTCATAAAAAATAAAGTATTACCATCACAGCTTCCTTAAATACCTTCAGCACATAGGTGCTAATCGGTGTTAATGCTAGGTATACATTAGGTACCTGACAATCTCATGAATTAGTGATAATTGTTCGCACACGATGCGTTTTCTCGGCATTTCGTCAACGTTCGACATGATTTCTTTGTCGATTTCCATACTGTTTATGCGTGGTTTACTTTTGAGAACTTCCTTCTTGTGATCTTTGTACACAATCTACTTTTAGTCTGCCGATGTTCCACCGACATTTATCGGTAGGTAGAAAGTCGGCAAATGCTCCGAGCTCCAATGAATTTAAAAAATTCGTTGTCCTAGTACAAAAGCGGACTAAGGATCTACAACGATTGTCCCAAAGACAAACGACTCCTTAGTGCTATGAAAACGACCGTAATTATTTTCTTTGCCTGTGCCATTCCTTACGATTACAGTCGATCCCTCATGCAAGTCTTATTTTCAATTTTAACGAGATATCATCTACCAATCTTGCTATATATTATTATGTTTATTATTATAGAATGTTTCCAAACAAATCCTAACAAATAAACAGACATAGAAATTCAAAACAATATTAACAGTTAGGCGAATTACATGCTGCAATTACATGTACCTAACGTGCCTATGTTCATTAAGTACATCATAATACACCTATTTTCATGGCTCTTTATGCTTAAAGGCATATAATTTCCCATCATTGTGTTCATGAATCGCCATTAAATAGTCTAGTTAGAAGTCGCATGCTGATAAAAAGAAACTCAAGGACGCGTTTATGTGAATTTTTTGAACCTTGCAGATGGAGTTGTCGAACGTATATATGTTAAAAATACGTGCGACGTTAATAACGATCGTTAAGATGTTTAAGATGTAGCATTTACGATAGCCAAGCCTATCTATTTCATCCAGCTATCTCGTAGGTACCGAAGATGACTGGATGAAATGAATATCCGTTGTAAGTGGCAGTATTAGCCTACGCAGCACCAGGAATTCTTAAAACAGCCGAGACTTAGGTCAATGGGAAAGCATAAGTTGTCGCCGAAACCTCCGACCAAGTTATAGCTCTTTTAGTACCACTCAGTGGTCACGTGTGGGACAACTAAGGGTTTTAAATCTCACGGATGCGGACGTAAACAATACAAACGAAGCCGCTATTTTTTTTATTGCATCTGCAAATTGTTTCGGTTTCAGTTGCATGGTTGAATAAATTGCATATTTTGATGTAGACAAAAGGTGGAAAAACATTTAGGAATTTAGATAATAGGCAGGTTTTTGAGTACCTACGTAAATACATTTAAATACACGCAAATAAAACCTGAGTCATGTAAAAAAAACACTTCCTATTGAGTTTATTTTTTCGTGAATTTTAAGCCTTTCTAAAGTGTTAATGAACGGTTTCAATTGTAGGTAGGTAAGTATATGTTAACCGACTTAAAATGGAAAATTATTTCAGATTACTTACCCAATTATGAGGGAAAAGTTATGTTTACCTACCAAAAATCTGTCATTGTCCGATTTGAACTACAGCACCAATGCACGTATTCTACAACTATATAGTCTCAACATCGTTTCAACATCGTTAGATTTTTCACGAAAACGGTTCAACTATTTTTGAAATATTACAGTTTCTCTAAAGCGCTTCGATAGGTAACTAACAAACTAAATATTGAGGATAGGGCTCCGATAAAACAAACGGTGATTATTTTGTGACAATGGTACGGAACCCTTCGTGCGACCGACTCGCATTTGGCCGGTTTTCGTTTAGTGTTTTGTATTTAACATTTCAGTGTGTTAACTTATTTTAATTTGAGATTTGATCCTTTAGGAAAAAGTCCTGGTTCGTCCTAATTTTAAATGTTTCCTTTAATTAAAAATCATTTAGTTTTAAAACAATAAAAATAACTTAAGTATATAAAACGTGTCATATCATAGCACACGTATGTCTGTTGTCGACTAAATTTCGACATCTACCTGTATGTAGGTGCCTGCAACTAGAATTACATAATATTGGTACTTTCTTTTCCATTACTCTTTGTATGTTAACTTAACACACATTATATACCTTGCCTACCTATTTACTTATTTTATTTTCTTCGAAAACCAATACATATCCTCTAAGACCAAACTATATACTTGAACTGTCATGTTTATTTGAACCATGAACAAAATATTGACAATGCAAACAATTCTAAGGACTGCGTTCCCAATTCTCAATTTTGCGGTTTTCAATTCAACGCAAATTTTCAATGTATGTTCACTGAATATTCGAAAACGGCTTAGCTGATTGAGATGATTCTCTTTTTTATATGGAAGGTAATAGTTTAAAGTAATAGCTCAAAGTTAGTCCACAAAAACATTTTGTTTTGATCTGACGAGAATCTTAGGGATGCAGAATACTTCCCTAGGGTCCAGTAAATTGATCACTTTTAGACTTTTACCTGTAGAATCAGACCTTGTACCACCAGATTAGGAATTGATGAAACACCTGGAACCACCGCCATCTCACAAAACTCCTTAGTTACGGATTCTTTTAGGGTCTTAAACGCGTATTACTATTTATTTTCTTACCTCGACGTTTCAACCATGTTCTAGTGGTCTTGATCGCGACCCGGAAAAATGTAACTATGTTAACAAATTTAAAAAGTTTACGGATTCTTTTGTTTGATCAAGTGCACCTATTCATTTTCAGTAAAAATATAAATGCACTAATGGTAGAAATAAAACATAAGTTTTTTTTAAACCTACTACAAAAAAGTAAAATAAGTATAATAGGTACTCGTACATAATCTGAAGTTGGGCAGTCAAACTAAGGCACAAAACTGCACGACTTCAGGATATGTACGTGCAATTATTATTTTTACCTTTTTTGGAGTGTATTATATTTCGTTTGAGTTCTTTTTCTTCTTATCGTATAGTGCTGTGGTTCATCTAGTCTTAGAGTTTTCAGGTCGCTCTAGGACCTTTAACTTGACCCAACGACTGCTATCAGAGATAACAACCGGGACTAACTGCTAAACGTGCCTTCCGAAGCACGGAGGACCTCGAGAAAGTGTTTTTTTTTTCGCACCAATTATCGGTCACCCATCCAAGTTTGTGTTGCGATTCTACTATGCTACAAAACGTCGCACAGCACAATGCGTTTGCAACGGACGCACAGTGGGCTGAAACGGGAAATCAGCGGACTTAGGAATCAAAGTTGATAATTCTATTTTTTTTAAATGGTGATCGATAGAGATAATTAATACAATAAAAAATTGTTCTACAAGAATTCTTAAATATGAATAATTCTCGAGGAAATCGACTTTGTGTGAAAAAAATGTATGAAACGACATATGTTTTGGTCTCTAGCTTCCAACTTATGGTCGATCCCGCACTTTGGGCAGCAATTTATTATAGTATAGGTCTTTACCTTTCACCTGACACCAAAAAGTCCTGCCCCGACCCGCCCTTTCGGAAAATAGAAGCGATTGAAAATGTTGTGTTTTCAAGTTACCATTTACGACCAAATCTTTACAAATTGTATTTTGTATGTTTTTGGATGTGACTAGT
The DNA here is from genome assembly GCA_958496205.1 of Idaea biselata. Lineage (NCBI taxonomy): Eukaryota > Metazoa > Arthropoda > Insecta > Lepidoptera > Geometridae > Idaea > Idaea biselata. The sequence goes on from OY292395.1 coordinate 11,347,766, forward strand.
ATATCATAAAACAATGATATGACACCTATTCTACATAACTTTTTGAAAATCGTACAATTTCGAGTTAAGCTAAATGTTTTTAAACATTGAAAAAAATAACATAGTAATGTAGTAGCAAGGTAAACAACCTCTTCCAAGTATAGATATACTTAGTGAAGTAACAATAGGTAAGTACTTCACTAAATAACAATAGGTAGCCTATCTACCTATTGTATCGTAGTACTTCAGTCTTAATAATAAGACCCACTTATTATTACGTTTCTAGGAAATTGCGGCATCCTTCAAAGACTACCTGTGATAATGAGTGTCCTTGCGGTTTTACTGATGAGTTGTAAAAGGGGATTAGATAGGTACTTTATGAATATGGCATGTTAGGTAGGTTGTTGGGGGTGCGACTATTTAAGGGATGTAATGTAATTGCAACAGTCATTCGGATTTTGTCATTTGTCCCATAAACATTTCAATATTCGTGGTGATAATGGAGAATTTAGTGAACAATATTGACCTGTTTGTGTTGATGAGAACTGAATTAGACTCGTTTTCAGACTCTGCAAAACTTTTTGAACTTTTAAAGGAGAGATTGGGAAAAGAGATCAATGAAGAAGAAAGTGGACAGTTAGTTAAGTTTTGCCAGAAATATTCATCGAAAATAGTTTTGAAGTGGCGGAAGGCAAATAGGACCCTACAAAGATTTTTAAAAATACACCGAGATTGGTTGGAGAGTTCAATAGAGTGGCCGAATGTAGTGTGTTCTCGAGAAAATGTGCATGAAATTCTTCAAGAAATTGACCCGGTTGATGCTCAGAAAGAAAATGTTCAACCTAGCACTTCGGGAGCATCTACTTCGACCTTCACACCCAGAAAGCAGTTTGAAAATTTGGGTGAACGGCAAAAGAGAAGGCGTATAAGTCATTCACTTGACAAATCGCTTTCGTCTGAAGAATCGGGTGCTACTGCAGTGAGGGCCTTTCGTAACAGTGGAGAATTACGAGTAAGCAAAATTTTAGATCACCTTATGAAACACCCAGAAGATGCAGCTAAAGTAGAAGCGAGTTTAAAGGGAAAGAAAAGAGAAGAAGCCTACACTCCCGATAAGGCTTTGGGTCTTCTTGTATCCCTTAAACTATCTAAGTGGCAGTATATAAATTTAAGGGACTCTGCAAGTGAGCAAGGATGCGAAGTTTATCCATCCTATTATGCGATAAAACAAGCAAAAGAAGATTGTTATCCGCCCAAAAAAGACATCAGCATAAGTGAAGATGGCGCTCAAATTAAATTACAGGCACTTTTGAACTTAACCATCACACGAATAATGGAAGCTAATAACATTCAAGCAGATTCCCGTGCAGAGTTGAAGCTTACTAGCAAATGGGGATTCGATGGAGCTTCAGGGCAGAGTAATTATAAACAAAGAGGAGAATTCGACGATTCCAGCATTTTTATGGCTAGTTTGGTACCTCTTCAGCTGCACAATGAAGAAAATATCGTGATTTGGGAAAACGACAGACCTTCATCTACATTTTACTGCCGTCCAATATCTTTTAAATATATAAGAGAAACCAAAGAAGTGGTAACAACAGAGATGAATAGAATAAAGAAGGAGATCGCAACACTGATGCCCACAATTTACAAAGAGACAACGATTGGCCACAATTTATTACTTACTATGATTGACGGTAAGATTACCTCAATCATATCCGAGACGTCTTCTGCAGCTTGCGATATATGTAGTGCCAGGCCATCGGAGATGAACGATTTAGAAGCGGTAAGGAGGAAACCAAAGAATGAGGATATATACCAGTACGGACTATCTTCATTACACGGCTGGATAAGATGTATGGAATGCCTTCTTCATATAGGTATAAATCATCTACTTTTTGTCAATATAAGAAAGTTGCATTTTTGTTTAGATATTCAATAGTAATTGTGTTTGTTTTGTTGCAGCTTACAGGCTTGATTTTAAAAAATGGAGTGCCAGAGGAGATCTTCGAGCCGTGTTAACACAAAGAAAAGAAGCAATTCAAAAAGAATTTAAGGAAACTTGTGGCCTACATATTGACATCGTGAAGCAGGGAGCGGGTACTACCAATGATGGAAACACGGCGAGAAGATTTTTTAGAGATTTTAAGACAAGTGCACGAATCACAGGTCTTAATGAAGATTTAATTGAAAGGTTTTACGTTATTCTCCAAACCATTGCGTCTGGAGAACACGTGAATGTTTCAAAATTTTCACAGTTTTGCCAAGAGACAGCAGACAATTATGTTCGATTGTACCCATGGTATTATATGCCATCTAGCGTGCATAAATTACTTATGCATGGAGCTAACATTATTGAACATTTTGGTTTGTTGCCTATTGGTAAGCTTTCAGAAGAAGCATCAGAAGCCCGTAATAAAGATTTTAGAAAATTCAGAGAGGGTCATTCTAGAAAAAATAGCAGGGTTGCGACAAATGAGGATATTCTCCATAACCTTCTTTTGTCTTCCGATCCAAAGCTTAGCATTATAAGACCGCGAATGAGCCAGAAAACTAGAATGTCTCTCTCTCCAAAATGTCTTGATCTCCTGATGCCTCTTCTGAATGAAACTCCTGAAACAGAATTTATTGATGTAAGTAATTTCCAAGATAGCGATTCTGAATAGAATAATTTGTTGATTTTAGTTTTCTTAAATTGTTATATTTATTGATCTTGTATTTGTATTTCTTATTTTTAGTTTGCATTTATTTATATCTTGTGAATATATTACGGAGGGCGCGTTCCGAAACCACAGTAGTATCGTAGTTGACGTTTTAAATTATCATGTATATGTATACATTGCTCTATATGAATTTGAATTGAATTCAGTGTAAGTTAGCGTTATTTATAAGCATTAATTTAGTTAACTTTGTTCATATATTGTTAATAGATGTCCCTATATATATGTATATTTCTGTTGTAACTTTTTATTATAGACACACAAACATATTTTTCTTTTTCATTATTACACCCCAGTTCCTAATTACCTTAAACTATACTCATCTAAATCACTATAATATTTTATCATGGTATCTTATTAGATACCATTAATATATACGGTATTTCTATTGAAATACCGTATATATTTATTTACCTATACTAGTATCTACTGGATGGTTGGACTCATCAACTCATCAGTAAAACCGCAAGGACACTCATTATCACAGGTAGTCTTTGAAGGATGCCGCAATTTCCTAGAAACGTAATAATAAGTGGGTCTTATTATTAAGACTGAAGTACTACGATACAATAGGTAGATAGGCTACCTATTGTTATTTAGTGAAGTACTTACCTATTGTTACTTCACTAAGTATATCTATACTTGGAAGAGGTTGTTTACCTTGCTACTACATTACTATGTTATTTTTTTCAATGTTTAAAAACATTTAGCTTAACTCGAAATTGTACGATTTTCAAAAAGTTATGTAGAATAGGTGTCATATCATTGTTTTATGATATACTAGTCACATCCAACAACATACAAAATACAAAAAAGAGCGGTGTTGGTCTAGTGGTAGATACCCCGGCTTTCATTCTGAGAGTCGTGGGTTCGAATCCAGACAGACCGCGCACCAATGTCTTTTTCTTTAAGAAAAAGGTATGTGCGCTAATAACATCGCTCTTACGGTAAAGGAAAAACATCGTGAGGAAACCAACATGTCCTAGGACTCACCACGGTCCGAAGACATGGGATATTCAGTGTTTTCTATGTATCATATGTATGTATTTACAAAAAAAAAAAAGTATAATATGTAGTATATCCGTTGTCTAGTACCCATAGTACAGGCCTAGTGCTTAGTTTGGGGCTAGATTGCGCTGTGTGTAACGTTGTGCAATATTTATTTATTATTTATTTTATTAATTTGTAAAGATTTGGTCGTAAATGGTAACTTGAAAACACAACATTTTCAATCGCTTCTATTTTCCGAAAGGGCGGGTCGGGGCAGGACTTCTTGGTGTCAGGTGAAAGGTAAAGACCTATACTATAATAAATTGCTGCCCAAAGTGCGGGATCGACCATAAGTTGGAAGCTAGAGACCAAAACATATGTCGTTTCATACATTTTTTTCACACAAAGTCGATTTCCTCGAGAATTATTCGTATTTAAGAATTATTGTAGAACAATTTTTTATTGTATTAATTAGCTCTATCGATCACCATTTAAAAAAAATAGAATTATCAACTTTGATTCCTAAGTCCGCTGATTTCCCGTTTCAGCCCACTGTGGGACGTCGCGTTGTCGTACCGCAGTATCATGATGCCCTCGGTCTTATGTAGTCATTTCGTCGTGCGTGTGCTCAACATACACAACTGCTGTTATTGTCATAAACAAGCAGACAGCCGGACAATGTGCGGATGATTCATCCTTCACAATGTGCTTGGTAAACACACATATTTACCTTAGTACTTACCTACATTGTTAGTTTAGCCTGGTCTGGGTGAATAGTCCCACTGCACATAAATACTTACCTAATGTGAATGTGCGTTAATCGCGGTTTTCAAAATATGGACACACCGGTTCATATTTTACGGTTCAAGCTCGGTTCTTGAACCTATTACCGAGATTTTCGGCTCATAACATTTAAAAAAAACGGGGCAAGTGCGACACTCGCGCAAAAAGGGTTCCGTACCACTATCACAATTGGATACGGAACCCTAAAATGGTTTACAACAACCAATTTTTCAATTTTATAGGAAAATATGAAATATTTATCTTCGATTCTTACTCCCATCAAACGACCGAATCACTCAAAAAAAAAAAAAAAAAACCTTGGCACAAAGAAAATCTGAAACATAAAAGAAACTCTTTGGTAAGTAAGGCAGACTGGTATATTTGACAGATAGGGCAGCCATTTTGAATTCCATGACCAACTCGATTTGTCCTGACCAATCAGAAGCGACCTCACATTGTAGTACTAAACTCCTTGTTATTTTTGAAACACGTTTGTTGTATGGGAGCCCCTTTTAAATAATTGTTTTATTTCGTTTTTAGTATTTGTTGTTGTAGCGGCAACCGAAATACTTCTTCTGTGAAAATTTCAACCTTCTATCTATTACGGTTCATGAGATACAGCCTGGTGACAGACGGACGGACGGACGGACGGACGGACGGACAGACAGACAGACAGACAGACAGACAGACAGCGAAGTCTCAGTAATAGGGTCCCGTTTTTACCTTTAGGTACGGAACCCTAAAAATGGAAATAGGGAAGGTACATGTTTCAAAAAGTATTTGATCATATTGAAAAAATGATTCACAATTAATCAGAAATATTTTGATGACAACCGCATCTAAATCGGTCAAGTCGTTTTCGAGCTAAATGGGAACATTCGATTGCACACAGACAAACAAACAAACCTCTCTTTTAGATGCATAATATATTATACCTGCTGCGTTCCGTCGTCGTCGTGGGCAAAAAAGAAAAAAAAATGCATTTACTTATCCAAATGAAGTAGTAATTAGGATCTCACGCTTCTTTCAAAATGATCCGCTTTTTTTTCAAGGAATTCCTTTAAAACTAATCTTAATTTAGGAAAAGTGAGCAAAAACGTGCATTCGTATATGCTAATTAGGTGGAGGCACAAAAAGCTAGTGTCTTAATTCTGGTGCGCTGCAGAAATACTAAACGATAAAAAAATCACTTCATTCGTTCATGAGTATGACGTCAGACAGACTCACAGAAACACAGACAGACATCTCAAACTTATAAACACCCCTATTTCCGTCGGGGATAAAAATAATATCTGATTTTGATTTATTAGGATAAGATACTTTCTTATAATACCTATACTTGCTGAGACGCGCTGTTTCACCCGCGTAATTTCGTTTTCTGTGGAAATACCAGGATAAAAGATACTATTATGTGTTAATCCAGGTTAAAAACTACCTTTTTTTCAGCCAAATCCGTTTAGCCGTTTTTGCACGATTGAAAGACACAACTGAGAGCGATTTCTTCCTGGCAACCTTTGTATACAAATATTATATGTTATTATATTATTATTAGTAATTATTACCTACTTTCCTTATAGCGAACATCACACAAATTTGATTACCTTCCAAACCTTTACGTACCTTGTGATAGACAAGAGACAGTCGCGTACGTCTTCGAAACATCTCTACCGCCATAGCCATATCGTCTTTACATATCTACGTAACCAGAATCGGCGTACCTCTTGCGGCACATTATAAGATGTAATTCGTCAAAAAAGTACCTATATTTGACGTGCAATTTGTATGAGTTGAATGGCCCATAATTTATAAAAGCTTGACTTTCCATTC